>JAECMU010019799.1:0-18165 GCA_016106625.1 Dracogyra subfuscus
CCTATGTTTTGACATTATTAAATGTTATGGTACAAATTAATCTTATTTAATTAGCTTAGTAGTATTTTATTCTGAGACAAAATTAAAATTATGTTGTAATTTTAATTCAAACTAACAATGGCATTTTTCCATTACTATAACGATTATTTCAAAAGTCAATTGCTGCATGCAAATATAAAATTGATATAAAAACGTGATAATTTATTAAATTGTAACCCCATACCATCTTAAATAACCTTTTTGTGGAAAATACATATATTTATAAACCTGCATGGGTTAAATCTTATTAATGGAATATTCAAGGTAAATCTGAATGACAAAGTCATAATGAGAGATTAGGACTGGACATGTTTTATTTAACGACGTACTCAACACATTTTATTTACGGTTATATGGCGTCAGACATGGTTAATGACAACACAAATATTGAGAGAGGAAACCCGCTGGCGCCACTTCATGGACTACTATTTTCGATTAGCAATAAGTGATTTTTATATGCACCATCCCATAGACAGGATAGCACACACCACGGCCTTTGCTGGACCCGTCGTGGTGCACTGGCTAATATGAGACCAGGATCGTATATCTCCACAATACAGAGTCGAATGGGTATTTGGGAAAATAGTGGATGATCCCATCGATCTTTATCTAGTGCCTTGTCTATAGGGCAGCCACTCCCGAGAAATCCCTTTACTTGCATCGCCATAAAGAGGACTGTCATTCTAAAACTAATTTACTACATCGCCATAAAGAGGACTGTCATTCTAAAACTAATTTACTACATCGCCATAAAGAGGACTGTCATTCTAAAACTAATTTACTAAAACAGGCGCAGTACTATCTTTTAAGGTTTTATACTGCATTACTTCGATACAATGCACGTCAAGCTGTATGAATTGTCTGTTCTAGCATTTTGCTTTACCCGTATTAAAAATTATAAACATTTTTATTAATAATGAATTTCTTTTTTCAAAACATGTTATTTGGGTTGATATGGATTTAAAACTTAATAATATAATTTTCAATATGAATTTTAACTTCATTCATTGTGAAGTTACATGCCAATCCATCGTTTTCCTTTCGACGCAAACGGACTATACATGGTGACTATTATACATGGTTATTATTAAACAAAGAAAATTCTAGCTTTGATTTTCACTGTGCAGTTAAATTGCAGGGCTAGTTGAATTTGGGAAGGGTCAGTAAGATTTTTGTTTTTCCAACTGTTTTTGTTAATTTTCAACCCTGCTAAAGGTAAACATTGTACCAATCTGTGTAAATAATGGGTTACAAACCAACCACTACAAGTAGATTTGAATTATTTGGTGACGCCGAATTCCACTACATAGAAAAAGCAAGCCTACATTCAGCCAGTGGTTTTTCGCCAATGTTTGCAAACTATTTCAACTAGTTTCCAGTGTTCACAATATACGTTTGGCTGAACTTGACCAAACCTTTTGGTAAAACAACCTCCACCCTCTGCATATTCTATGTCAAATATGGTGGTAGGTATTCCAGTTAACTGAACCATAATTATGCATGTGCTTATTCTGCATATTGTACTTTCATACACGTATGTTAGAAAAACTTTGTAAGGTTCCTGGTATTACACAGTAATATACAATATATGTTGGAAATTGATTTAAGGACATCTTATTGGCCGCTCCATGGTGATGATCAAAGCCAAGCCATCCACTGAAATTAACACTACTAAACTTGATGTTATACGATGTGCAAGTTAAACTCAAAAAGTTCAAGTTTTTCAACTGTCACAACCTACTACCTCGTTGATGTTTTTCTGGATTACCGCACGCATTAAGGAGTGCAAGTACCCATATGCCTGGTCAAATGTCAACTGGATGACTAGTCACGTGGTATCCGAGATATATAACACGAAGGTGATACATTTTTCATACTCACTCCTGTTTCAATTTAGAACGACCATCAAAATTGCGCCAAAATTCCTACATTTAAATTACGCTCATAACCTTATTTTCGGACACACCCATTGGGGTATCAAAATTCAATAGCACCCACATAACCCCCACCTGCCACCAAGTTGATTGGACTACTGGTTCTCCCTTGAACCTGATAGTGCAGGCGGTCCTCTCTTACCCTCCCTTACACCTTTCCTGTCTCAGACGGAGGGATCCGGCCAAGTCCGGTCCCTGCGACTGCGACAGGCGTACGCTACAACAGCTTGTTCTGAATGTGTACGTAAAAAACTTAGAACTTAGAACATTTTTCATACTGATGGGTACATAGAACTACATGTAAATCAATAGTCCTATAATGCAATATTGTAGTAGCGGGACATAGTTCATTAGTGGTAAAGCACTCGCCTTATGCACAGTCGATCTAAGATTGATCCCAGTCGGTGGGCCCATATGGCAATTTCTAGTTCCAGCCAGTGCACCACGACGGATATATTAAAGGCTGTCCTGTCAGTGGAATAGTGCATTAAAAAAAAAAGATCCCTTGCTACCAATGGTGCATATAAAATATCCCTTGCTACAATGAAAACAAAAGAAGCATGTTTTTCTCTAAGACCATATGTCAAAATTACCAAAAGTTTCAAACTCCAATAGCTGATGATTAATAATCAGTGTGCTCTAGTGGTGTCATTAAAAAACACACCAAAAACCTACTTTTTATAAGGTTGTAATTTGTTCAGTAGTAATTAACAAAATAATGTAAAGTTGATATATAACCTGGTGTCATATTATATAAGTGTGGCCACTTAGTAGTTTCTCTTATATGTCTGGGTTATACTAGAATGCTTATGTCAGAGTGTGACTTTTTAAAGTTTGGTTTATAAGCACAGGCAGAGAGCAGGGGGAGGAAGAAAAAGAAAACTTTTTAGACATGCCCTTTTTGTTTAGCTGGAGGAAAAAAACAACTATTATAATTCCCCCATTGCCCTTATAACATTATTTTAAATTCTATTAGATTAGGTGCAGCCCTGTCACATTTGGTGTGAATATTTTCAGTCCACTCCTTCCATGCAAAGTCTGAAAATAAACAACTCCAACAACAATGCAGGTCAGTCTCAGTTTATTTGACACTTGAAATGTCATGAGCGAGATGATGACCCTATATGGCTTATAATGTCAGACTCTTTAAGAAATATTTCATGTTTCTTATCACTAACAAATAGTAGAAAACACAATCATAAAGGCAATATATATAAAGGTAAACAACATTGTAGCTGCTGCAAACCAGTTGACAATATACATGCATAACACCCAAGCACGAAGTGCTAGTACACAGTAACAACCTAATACACACCTTTTCACAAACACTTACTGGTAATTCGCATGTCTTTGATGCATGGTCTCTCACAAAGGAAAAGTTAACTAAAATTATTATTACCATTTGTTTACTGATTTTTTTAACATTAAATTCACAATGGACAAAAAATCTTAACAATTTTCAAGAATCTCAAAGAGTATGTTTCAATGACTTAAAAATTTTTCCGGTAGCACTAAAATAAAATCAAAATTC
Source organism: Dracogyra subfuscus (assembly GCA_016106625.1). Taxonomy (NCBI): domain Eukaryota; kingdom Metazoa; phylum Mollusca; class Gastropoda; order Neomphalida; family Peltospiridae; genus Dracogyra; species Dracogyra subfuscus. Next base: position 3,505 of record JAECMU010019799.1, read on the forward strand.
TGAAAAACTAACTAACATTTTCATCTAGATGTATCCATATATATTTATTATTGGTTAAGATTAAAAGCTGTAGTTACTGGCTATCATAATACAAGTTCTAGCCAACTTATCAAACAAATACAATGAATGATTGTTTAATGACTCCAAATACAGGTTCATTATTATAAGAAATGTTACGATAAAATTACAAGTTTACAAATCAGCTAGATTCTTTTCTTATTTTTTCTCTAAACATTTTCATTAACAGCATGTGAATTCAAAGCTAAGTATATGTGCCCTCATTTACTATACAGCTCAATTACACCTGTCCCACACACATTTCCTGACTCAAGTCAGAACCTGTGCCTGGGAGAGTAAACAAGTGTGTAAAAAGGGTGTGGAGACATCTATAACAAAATAATCTTTTTAACAGAACATAAGCCATGGCCAGGAGGATATCCTGTAACACGTACATCAATCAGTACACACGAGTGTGTACACGCAGTATACTATATACAATAGCTGTACAAACTGTAAGCAGCAGAAGAGAAAATGGCTTGTCATGGATGATTGTCGACAGACATGGCAGGAAACACTGTCCGGTATTGTAATATGGAGATGTGTTCTACAGGACACAGAATCTGATGGTGAACAGAGGTGCAAGACAGGGTGAAGTAAAGATTTAGATAGATGAAGTGAATATGAGGTGATATAAGCATGTAGTGGATAAAAGAAAGAGACAGGGGAAATAAATATGCATAACTGAAGAGTGACAAGGTGAAAAATAATAAACAACACTCCTTGGAACATATTTTTAAAGCTATCTTAGCACTACGAAATTATAAAACCATTTTAAGCTATGACATCACTATGACGTGTGCTATAATGATGTCACAGCCTATAATGGTTTTATGATTTCAGAGCACTAAGATAGCTACAAAAACATGGGCCCCGTTCACCTAATCAACATATACATGGTTGTACAAGTCAGTTTCTCTTTAAAATCTGTACACAGAAGATGTAACATTGGTGAGAAAATCTGTGCACAGAAGATGTAACATTTGTGAGTGAACTATCTCCAACAATATTAACAGTGGTCATAATGTACAAAGGTAGTTCTCTACGAACAATAATCTAGCCAATGAATAGCAATGATAATTATGACGAGTTCATTGGTTGATTAAGTTTCCTGTCATGTCAGCCATTGAAAAATGGACGAGCTCAATGAAAAATAATATTATTTACACTGTTAACAATATAAATATACAACAATGGAGTGACTAACCATGTCAATTATGAGTTTATGATAACATGTAGCTTACAGCATTTCATGTTTAGAATGAGCATTTACAAACAACGAATGATTATGCCCTAAAATATCTCACAATATAGCACAATAAAATATCAATATAAAAGTAGTTTTTAAAGATACATGTGTAAACTGAAGCACACAATTAAAATTCACCAAATTCAATCATAATATCTATATCTGAGGATCCAAGTATGAACAGGTACATGAAACAGTCATTATTTCATACTGATATCAACAATTATATCTGCACAAGACTTTACCTCAAATACTTCAATTTATAGCAAAACTATTTAATATATATGATGAAAAATAACTGGGATATTTACCTAAGCTATGTACAACTGTAGCATTTTACCCACAACAGAAACGATTGTGTGACAATGCTGGAGTTGCAAAAAAAGTCATTATCTAGGAAATTCAGTTGGCGTGACATTTAACAATCTTTTAATACTTATAAAAAGGAAATTAATGCTTAATTAACAAGGCGCTTTTTTATTTGAATTTTCGTTAGTAGGTACCTATCATAATTACAGTAATCAAAACATTTGATTTAGAGAATGAAATGATTATCTGTGATATGAATCTCATGGAGTACTAGTTTGGATGGGGCAATAACCCCATGGTCCACTAAGGGTAACTATGGGATACAACCAATCAAAACACAAACAAATCTCATTATGTTTTACTGCTGCATTGTCGTTACAGTTACTGTTCCCGATAAAACACTACAGGTGTAGTTAGCTTTAATCTTCTTGCTTAACTCACAAATCTTTCATTTATTTAAAAATTTAACTGAAACTTACAAATTTTAGCAAAAATTAATTAAATATTTAAATACTAGGTAATTGTTTTCTTTTAAAGATGTCATACTAAATCAATAGTTTCTACTTATCCACAACATCAAAAATCACTATGAATGAATGTTAAAACTGTAAGGGATATAATATACATATCTTTGTCACTCATAAAAACTGAATACAAATGCCTCCTACTCATATTTAAAAACTAAGTACAAGATAAAGCAGAGTGAAATCCGATCAGAGATGTCTTGTACCCATCTTCAGCCTAAACATAAATAATAATCATCTGGTTTCATCACTTTTATGAATGTCAAGTATTCAAGTAATAACATAGTGTATTAACCTAACATTTATTATGTAACTGTAGGTGACCTATGTTACTAAAATATGTTTTTTTATTAAAACATGCAGTTTACCGTGTGAAAACTTTTTCATTTTGTCTTTAATAATTTGTTCATAAAAGATACAATGGGGACTTATCAACTTGCCAAACTGAGCATAAATTGGCTTAAAACGTTGGAAATATTGCTTGTCAAAACGAGGTAACTGATTTTATTTAATTTAGTTCTTAAAATACTGACAATAATTTAACCATAAAACATATTTTAAGTAAGTCATTAGCAACTTTAGAACAGAAAACATTAGATATGTATAAAAGTTTATAATAAAATTCCTGAAATTCTGATTCAGTAATAAAACATCTAATTTAAAATACAAACTTTACAAAGTTTTCATCATGAACATTAAATGTCTTATCAAAGTGTAAACAATTATATATATTATATTATTAATACAAAATTTGCAGTAGTCCTAACATATTTATAAATACTTTCTTTCTCTCTCTCTGTCTCTGTCTCTCTCCCTTTCTCTCTCCCTCCCTCCCCCTCACACACACACTCGCTTGCTCACACCACTCAAACATGCACACTGTGACACATAACAGTGTACCTGTTATGTGATTTCTACTGCTAGTTAAAACATTACAAAACAGATCTACAGCAAACAAAACTGAGATAAAACAATATTATTTCCATGAACAAATTTAGTTCAATGATTAAACACATCCAACCCTCATGGTAATAATCTGGGTTAACCCATTCTACTCATTAGAAAGTATGCTGTGAGCAAGTGATACCAGATTATGTAAAGAAAAAGAATGTGTACAAAAGGTAGACGACTAGCAAGATGACATATACTCAACCCCACATCCCAAAAATAATATACTGTAAACCATCAAATATTGGCCCTTTTAAAATTTAATCAAATTCAAAGAAGTGTCATATTAAAATGTCAGCAATGTCTGCATATCAGACATTAACAAAAAAAGCAGAAGTTGTAGGATTATCTTAAAGAATACTTTGGTGTTATTATGATGTTATGCAGCTTACAAAACATATTTAAAAAAAAAAAAATTGCAGTTTTGTGAATGTGAATTAACTATTTTTATTTGCTATACTTAGTTTACTCAATAGCACATAAACATTCTTGTGTAGTTAACCGACGACAAAACAATCATATAATTGTTTTTTGGAACAGTCTACTGTATATCTTTTTAAACATAGCTTCAATTAACATTAGCATTTTGTATAGCCTCGCTAACTTTGCTAATATATTATGATCGCTAATATTTTGTGATTTACAAGTATTTTATTTTATTTCATTTACCTTTTTTCACTGTTAAGCTGCATTAAAAATATTTTAAGTTAACACTGACCTTATTAATTGACCTTATTAATTGATCTCACAAATGTTTTGTAGCTGCTGAATGATTGTAGAAATTACAAGTAATTTTAATGCAAATAAAACTCAACATTTTATTGGTTTGGAGGAAAAAAGTGTTTTCCTGTCAACATGTTAGTAGTACATTTATGTGCGATCATTTGGAACAAAGTGCTTATCACCTTGACTTTCATGGAAGATTGAACACAGAAGAAAAAGATGACTTTCATGCCAAGTCAAGTCCTGAATGAAGGTCCCTCAGTTTGTGTCAATGTAATGCAACTGGCAGAAATAAGACATCTATTATCTACCGTAATCAGTCTACATTAGAATTACTCATTTAGAATTGTGGTTTTTTAATTTTTATTATTAGTTTTTTTATAATTTAAACAAAAATATATTACCATGTATTTAATCTTCAATAGTTTCTAGCCACAATTAAAAAAGAATCATACCAAGGCAACTGTATTCTTATATTCTGTACATTTCAGTAACAATGCAAAACAAAATTTGTCAACAGCATAAAATTTTAACTTGTGTAGAACAGTTTTAAATGCAAGTTAAAAAATTGACGAACGACTTCATTATGCAGTAATTATGATTAAATATTATAGACAAATATGTCTAAAAGTCACATGGAAAGACATGTTGTAGAATGTCACACTCGTCTTTAAATATCCATTTCATATTGTAGTAATGTAGGGAATCACGTCAAATTTCGTCATCAATTATTACTTTGCCTCCGCTGATCAGCGACAGATTAATACCATAATAAATTAAATGCACATTCTGCTTTAGATAATTCAACTCCGGTTCCTGTCCCATCTATGGGAAAGTGCATAATGGAGAAAACCTGGAGTGTTTGCTCTTTTATTGATAGATCACCTGTCCTCAAAACATATTTCCTACAGTTAGTAGACTGGTCCGAACATCCGAATATGCATTAGTTTTGAGGATAGGCGATGTTGACAACAACAAAAAAGACCTCTTGTTATTTGACAGCATATGTGATCAAGTGTCAGAATTATTATATGTTAGACCCTAAATAGCTATATTTGAATATGTGCTGATGTGTTGTTAAATAATTATCCCTTTGGGGCATACCTTTTTCTGAGACTATTAAATACCATATAGAATAAAAGTATGATTAATGTTTTCCAATATTTTTGTTCACAAAACATTTAAAATGTTTTTATATTTCTAACTTAATCATATTGCTATATTGTAATTTGTTATTATTAATCTTAAAATAATAAAGCATATTTCAATGTATGAAAATAATCCTTTCTGGGGTGGGGGAATTACAAGTATGAGGTATGCACCATGTCATCCCATTAGAGGTAATAAAGTCAGCCGTAAAAAATACCATAGCTGCCTTAATGGTCACCGATGCAACATAACATGATAATTTTTGCTTCATGACTGAGAGATCTCTGCACCAAAAGAATCTGTGAATCTTTATTTTAATAAATCCCTACTATTAAATGCCATCAATCTCTTAAAATTTCAATAAAACTGCATCGTGATCAACAAATGTAAGTACAGGTACCAGTAAAGATGTTTGGGTTTTTAAACTTCACTGAAAATAAATTAAATCAATGTCCATAACCCTACAGTCAAGAAAAGGTTTTATGTTGAAGTTGAGTGTGACCTAATCAAAAAGTTCTTTCTCTTCTTTCAGCAGACATGTCAAATTGTACAACCCAAACATTAATATGTGCATGCAACCACAACAAAGTCTACTGTTACTAGAAGCACCAATATTATTCCAGCATATAAAGAAACATTGAGAACTGGAAAGAAACTTGGTACCAAATAATCTATTATTAGCCCAGAGTATGTTTATTATGCAAGGTTTTGTCCTAAGCAATTTCAAACCACCTGAGTAAATCAACATATAGTCAAACCTGCTCCAGCAGCCATCTCTAAAAAGCAGCCACCTGTCTTATTGAGCCTTTTCGCTATTTAAACCTATGAAAATTTTGCCAAAATTCATTTTATTTGTGCATCGCTTGCACATGTCCGAGTTCGTGAAATTGTTTTTTGTCTGTGTATAAAAGTTAGGACATCATTTACATGGTCATAACGACTTAAGCAAAAATTAAATAGGATACTTGAATTTGATTTTGCATTACCAATAAATGGATTTCGCTAATTTCCAATTCTCAGAGACCCGCTATTAGCCTAAGGTGGTAGCTTAAGAGAGAACTGTAGCTTGAAGGTTTCATGGGTTTTGTTTTAAAAGTAAGATCAATATACAAACACAAGAATGAGGTAAAGAAACAGTAAAATAGATAAATATTCTGTTAAAACGATTATTGGCACGTTTGTCTTAATGTACAGAACACATAAAACTCTACCTATAGATAGTATTGTTAGCAGTAACCTATTTACCAGCAATACTAGTTTCCAAAAAGCTAAATTTGAGCACAAGTTTTCATTTTTAATATGCCTTTTATACAATAACACATATTAAACTAGGTTTTGAGTAAAATCAATAACAATCTGTTAAAATGTTTACAATTTTTAAAATCATAACAAAACAGATTTTTATAGTGTCTAAGGTAAGAACTGACAAATAAAAATTAAATCTAATGTCTGTAGTGCCACTATAATAAATATTAATGTAACTAATATTTCAGTGTCAACCAAGAGATTTAAAACATGTCTCAGTGATGGGTAGCTAAGTAAAATGTTTTATTTGTTAACACAGCTGCCATCCATTTATAAAATCTACATTTTTTATAAGTTAAAAATTACTTTGTAAATCTTCATTACTATTCACATCAAACTCAATAAAAAACAAAAATGGCTACACAGACTGATCTATATAACAAATTATAGCTACTGCTGTACCCTTATACTCCTAAACTAATGTAACGGGGATGATTATTAACATTTATGAAAATTGTTAATATTCAATGAAAAATGACATAAAATTAACCAGATTTAAAAACAAAAGCTTTAAGAAAAAAATTTTTACAATAATATTATCGGAGCTAAAGCTAAAATGTTAAATCTGAACATGTGTTTTTAGCAAAATTTGATAATGAATTTACCAAAAGAGATTTTTGGTTAAGAAAATATTTGAATTCGAGACTAGTTTCAAACAAAATTGCTCACTCCATCTTAAAAACTTCAGTGCAACATTATATTCATCAAATTGAAGAATGATTGTGCTTTTAGCTTTTCAATCTTCAAATTCTAAAATCAACTGTTTCTCTTTGATCAAAATAGTATGTCTGGTAATGAATTTAAAACTTTTATCTACATTTATTTACATAATAAAATACGCCATAAAGACACAATCTATTCATGAAATAAATTCTTATTCGTGATTAGCAGGAGTTAGTAAAAAAAGCACTAGCAAAATAATTGTTACCTAAATCAGTCTGCATAGAATGAGGCTTAAAAAGTGTAAGTAACGACAATTGTACACAGAAAAAAAATATATATCACAGTAACAAATTACATGATCTGACACATTAGTTATATAATGTGTAATTGTCAGTATGTTGTTCTACTGCCCTCAATTCGCATACAAGGAACAGATTTTAAAATGTTTACATTGTATAACACAATACATCAGGTTAATAAGCAGAACCTAGAAGCATACTTGTTTTCAAAACAGCACTTTATATATTTCTCATAGTAGGATATCCATTAATACAAACAAACACACACAAATCAATGCTGTTAGATCCAGACAGCAACGAAGGGCCTACCAAACCAGGCAGATATCATACAATCATGTCATATTATACGTATATTATATAGATTGTAGAAACCACTGCCCAGGTTTGGTGGGCTAACAGCTACGGATGAATACAAGACAAAAACAATATTCATGAACAACAACACTGCTATAAGTTTGCTGGACATCGAAAAGAGCACCATAATGCCTCGATTATGAAGAGTCCCACGCAGGCCTTGGAGATCACAGCACTTTACAAGAATGGCAGAAGAGCACAACTCAGCCAAACGCAGCATTCCCACCCTCGGTCCATTGTCCAACCTGTTATAAAGGGCACCATCAACAACAATAACCAAACGTCTGTCATTTGTCCCTTTATTTAACCTTTACAGGCAAGGTCCGTATAGGGTAGGTTTTGTTCTTTTAATGTCAGGTCAAATAGGGTAGCCGTTATAGGCTAGGTCTGTTGGGATAGCCGAATAGGCTAAGTCCATTAAGAAAGTATTTTCAAAGGTTACGTACCTTGGGTGACCTATATAGTCCAAGATGAAGAATGGTGGCCTTTACAGACAGGTTTGACCAAAACAATTGTTTTGTCTTAAACACGGTTTCACAAGGATATGAAATATAACAGATGAGATGCTGCCATTTTGTAATGTTTTAATTTTTTTATTTTTTTTTACTAATTCGATGATTTATGGATAACCTGTGCCCCGCCTTCACGTTTACGCTGCCTTGTATTGAGCTGTACTTTATGTTGACCAGTCTGGGCAGACAAAAAGCACTTTTAACATAATCACTTCATAGAATAGTTTATAATGCACAGCCACACAAAGAGAACACTATTTATTTCACAGGGCGAATGTCTGCATCCCAAGTCATCCATCTGGAACCATTTCAGCTTTAATCTTCATCACTTGCTGTTCAATGGATTTCATATTTTCATTCTCAACAACCCTATGACTTTTCATGTGAGCACTTCTACTTTTAACTTTGTAAAACACTCTGAAAATAAATAATATAAATATACAAGTAATGCTTTATTTATGCCAAATAAACATTTTTTTTAAACTTGTTTAGCGTCCACCCATTGTTAATGCACAGGCACAAGTGGTACATCCTTTGTCCGATAGAAAATTGAAAGAAAGAAAGAAAGAAAGAAATATTTTATTTAACGATGCACTCAACAAATTTTATTTACAGTTATATGGTGTCAGACATATGGTTAAGGACCACACAGATATTGAGAGAGGAAACCCGCTGTTGCCACTTCATGGGCTACTCTTTCCGATTAGCAGCAAGGAATCTTTTATATGCACCATCCCACAGACAGGATAGCACATACCACGGCCTTTGATATACCAATCGTGGTGCACTGGCTGTGACAAGAAATAGCCCAATGGGCCCACCGACAGGGATCATCCCAGACCGACTGCACATCAAGCGAGCGCTGTACCACTGGGCTACGTCCCGTCCCATTAGAAAATTGATGTCATGATGAAGTTTGTCAGTGGCTGAGCAATGTCTCTTAACGGGCGGGTAAAAGTTTTGTTTTGAGTGTTTTTACACTTTATTTGGAGTGTTTTTTGAAAAATAAAAAATATTTCTCAGATCAGTTGGGGATGCTAAATAAGTTGTTTTATTTTTTATGTGACCTAATTTCAAAATATTTACATACTATGAATGGAAGGAACACTTCAATTAAAAAAAAATATCTATGCTTGTAAAGTGATTAGTAATTTCTTTTGAATTTGTGGTGTGCACAGTTTGTTTTGCTGGTTCATTACTAATCCATCAATTGACCCAGTATTAAAATGGAAGATTTTAATACAGTAAAACAAATAATTGATAAGGATAAAAGACTTTAAAAACTAAACATAATTACATATAGCAAAAATAAAGCTTTCATAGTAAAGTAAAAATATACCTTGTGCAGAGCCTACAGGGGAAAATTTCATCACCATTCTCATCTCTTATCGGTGATTTGTTTGCAGCAGTTTTTCTCTGGCGAGGTACCACCTTCTCAACATCAAAGACATTTTTCGGACCATGGATTCGTGAATGAGCATTTAGTGCTTGCTTTGATGAAAATGTCTGTAAATAAATAATGTTAAAGTTATTAAGCAAAACCCTCTCACTCGAAGACAAGTATGTGTTAAGACAGAGCCGTTACACTGCAGGTAACTGGTGTAACATTGGTGACACCAGAGAGTATATTCCAGATTTACCATACAAACCACATGTGTCCAATTATAGAGTTATACTGGTGGCAGCAGTAGGATATGGGCAAATCTGTCCTATTGTACAAACGTTGAATATGAATGAAAATAACAGTACCACAAGACAACAAGAGTATGATTCACGTCAAATGACATTTTTACTGTGGTATTATATTGCAAATTTCTCCTTATCACATAAACCCCTACTGGTAAGTACTTGGTAGGAATAGAAAGGAGTGCAATAAGATAACATTATACCCTCTGTAACACTGAATGACAAGGATAAATGTAAAAATCACTTGCAATGCAAGTGAAGAACTAAGAAAAGAAAAAGAAGACAACTTACTGCATGACAGTGGAGCTGATCACAGGTGAATGATGGTGCTGGTGATGGTGAAAGTGAAGAGCTTGAAATATCGGATTTGTTATCCTGCAATAATATAAGGCATACAGAATTTAGTTATAAAATATAAAAAATAATATGTATAATATGTATAAACATAGGAACAATGACTGTAAACATGGAACAATATAACAAGTTATATATTGCATGCAACATTATATACAAAGTGTATATATAGAGATTATTCAGTTTATGTGATAGTACAAGTGGTTCTAATGACTGAATCAGGGTTCTCCCTGTCCATTGCCAAATTAGGCAATTGCTTATTTTTATACAAAGTGGGTACATTATTTAATCTTTGGCTAATAAAATATTCATTGAATTAACCACATTTTAATCATACTCAAGGAAATGCTCTACACATCTGTGTGAGGCCTGATGAATAGTTACAAAAAACATAAAACAGAGGCAATTAATTTACAAATGATAAAAAAACTCACACAGACAAACCATCGTTCATGAAATCCCTCAAAACGGGACACTAGGTAAACCAGAATTCCTTCATAACTTGACAGTTTTCATGGGTCTTGATTTATCCTGGTTTTATCACTAAAATGTACTCCTCTAAACTTAACCCCAGTTGAATAGCCTAGTTCCGATATTTGAATTTAATGTATATTGTACCTCTGAATACTGTACAATCAAACCAATATTATCTATCATTACTGCACCCATAACTGCTCCAAATATCCACTCAACTGAGTATGTGATTAGAAATGCAGACAACTAATGCAATGTCAGTTGAATTAGGTCAAGCTGGATAAGAATTACTGCAGTCCCTTCACACGTCATAGTACTTACTGCAATGGCAGATAAGTAGCTATGAATTCAATTCACCATGTTCCATTTGTTTAAAATGACTTTCTTTCAATAAGTTTAGTTAACCAAATAAAGGGTAAACAGCAGTATATTCTTGGACTCTGCTGGGTGGACAAAACAGTTTTATGTGTTACTGAAATATGAATCCACATTTTGAATGTGGCATTTTTGACAGTTTTGTCACTTTTTTAGTATCAATAAAGAACAAAATTATATAAATATAACAAATAATTTCTCAGTGAAAAATTATGATTTTTGTTTTCCCTCATTATGAGTACCTGCTGGGGTAATTAATTTTTTTAAATATGTTACGAGACAAACAAAATCTACGTCAGTCTCACATTTTGTTCAGAATGTGTCGATATGCTTTCTTCCGAGTCAGATTCTTCCATCGGTTGTGGCTGTCCAGTCAACTGTTGTTGCTCCCCTGACTGTTGTTGTTGGTGTTGTTGTTGTTGTTGTTGCTGCTGCTGCTGCTGCTGTTGTTGTTGCTGCAACTGAATTTGCTGTTGCTGAGCTTGGGCCGCCTCATCAGCAGCACGCGACCTCAGATTGTACAGAGCTTCTTGTTCTCGCTTCCGGCGAAGGATGCGGAGCCGCTTGTAATCATCAGGACAAACCTTCTTCCACAAGTAATAGAACTGCACACAGCGTTTCACATTCTTGGTGCCAACCTACAATTTGGAAATAACAAATATACGCTTAATAAACACAAGCAGTAGTGATTATTCTATTTTCAATAATGGTTTTAATATGCAAATTAACTTTTGTATCAAAGCACTGGCTTTAATAATTTAATATAATAAGCTGAAGTTCAGCTTATGTATCAAAAGAAAAGTAATATCTAGTTAATTAATTGACAAATTCTTTAGTCTTGTTATTTTTTTTATATTAAACAGATTTAAAAAACAAACATTTAAAGTTTGGTCTTGCTTTATTTACTGTTGCAAAACTTAATGCTATGAATATAGTTAAAAGAAAACACTCTCATGAGATCAATATTGTTTCTGTATAATCAAACTGAAGTGACACAATCATCAAGTTGTGAAAGGTTGAACTTTACTATTGTGAAACATTTTCACTTTTACCTCATTTGCAACAGCAAAGAAGTCTTTACTGTGCTTGAGCAGGGCCTTGTGAAACAGTTCAATCTCTTGGGAATTCCAGCGGTCAGATTCTAGAAGGAAAACCAAAATATATGGAAATATATATCAAGGCCTTAACTCTTTTCAGTTATTTTCATAATCTTCATAAAGATAGGACTAGATAAACTAATTATTTCTTCACAACTTATTTCTATCGGGTTTCCTGTATTGACTGCGAGTCAGAATTACCAAATGTTGACATCCAATAAGCTATGATTAATTAATCAATGTAGTCTAGTGGTACCATTAAACAAAACAAACAAACTTATTTCTAATACATAATACATGGGAAGTCTTAACAATCATTATGGATTATTATTCCATGATGCCACTAAACACCCATCACTTTGTTCATTTCTTTGTATTATACAAATGCATTTTACTTCATCCAAGGCCATCTATTTTTAAAGAAAAAATACTTCATCCAAGCAAGAGATTATAAAATGGATTAAAAAGCAACTGTTCGAAAAAATTGAAAGTAAATAAAACACATTCTAAACTATTACCAACAATGTTGTAACACACTACAAAGAATCATGGCAAAGCACAAACCTTGATAGATGTATCTGTGAAGTCCATGTTGAGCTGGCAACTTTGGTGGACCTTCCATCAACATTAACAAAGCATTCTGTAATTTATAAACAGTTCTCGAAAATTGCATCTTGAAATTACATATGGTTCTTAGATAGCATTTTTAAATTCTGGGATTTTTAATCATTTTAATGGAAAGGGAAATATTTTTAATTCAGGCCTCCTCTGGGGGAATTAAAGAGAAATTCATGAATAAATCAAGGTAGTCAAATTCCTTCTCTTTTTTTCTTTCTCAAAAATTACAAAGAAAAGTTGTAAATATTGCTACCATTATTTGATTAACCAACCTCATCAAATGATTCATCAAGTAATAGAATTACTTCAACCAAAAATGTTAGTGACATTTTCATTCTATGGGTATGCATTTTGTTTACATTACTGCATAGTAACACTAATTTATTGAAAAGTAAATAAATTCATGCAACACTTAAAAGAGTTGAATTACAATTCCTGTTAAATCAGTGCTAATAAAAATGCACTTCAACTACCATAAAATATGTTTGATTCATAGCACTACTAAACAGACACAGCTGTTTCTTCCATAAAGTAGTAAGTGGGAGTATATTGGGAAATTATATCTCTGTATTCTTAAGACTTTTATTTCATAAATCAAATCTGTGCATTGAGTACTTAATAGGCAGGTTGACAAAGAATAAGTAAGTGAGAGTATATTGGGAAATTATATCTCTGTATTCTTAAGACTTTTTAGTTCATAAATCAAATCTGTGCATTGAGTACTTAATAGGCAGGTTGACAAAGAATAATACACATCTCCTACTTAAACTTATGTTACTTACCTGAATATTTCCTTTAGCCATGCACAAAAGATGTAAAGCATATTCAACATTTGATCCATTTCCTTGAATAGCTGCAGAACACGCAAATTCTTGAAAATATTGCACTGCAAAAATAACACAAAAATAAACTTAAACCACCTGCTCATTCATACATTTGCAGTTTTCATGTACAAAATCACAACATAACCATCAATAGCATAATATACACCAATTAATAGCTTGTAATACATGTCAGATAATGGGTGGGTTTTTTTCTCTTTTTTTCTTCCAATTATACTATTGATAATGCTAACAACCGTATAACATGTTACAGGTTTACTTATTCATGGTGTGTTTTCACAATCAATCGGCAATATCGTGTTTTTAATTTACACATCATTATCATAATATTACGATCCATTCAAGCTTAAGAAAACATTTATTTTATTACAATACTGATAGTGAAGTATTTGTTTAAACAAAGTAAATAACAATACACATGCCATCGTCATCAGAGTTGTCTCCCATTGCACTTGGTTCCCATACTAAGTCTTCTTTTGCTTCTATTTTCAGGGCGTCCGCTTGGTTTACTGATATAAAAAATAAAATATGAACAATCACTTCAAAGGTAAAAGCAACTTGAAAGACAAAGATATTATGCTTTACATATCAGGGTATCCTTACATGTAGAAAAAAAGCCAGTAGGGCACAATATTTCACATTTATTGTCATTCTGTGTTAAATAAAAGGTAACACTACAAAGTAACAACATAAATACAGTCAAGCACCATTGTGTCGAACTCGCATAAGTCGATATATTGCTTGTATTGAGATGACTGGCTGGTCCCAGCCAAAATGTGTATTAACTATCATGGTTTTATCTCGGTTGAGTTGATAAGTTTGAGTCAATATTATGTTTGTGTCTATATTTTAGGGGAAAATATTATGTGTTAAATTAAATAAAATATTTTAAAAGGTAGATATGAAATGTGTGATCTGAAATCAATGCCGTACTGGTATTATGAACATGTAACCAACCATCAAGTTTTGGCCACAACTGACTGAAAACAAATGATTTGATGCAATAAAAATATTTTTTATATCTTCCTTATATATGACTTGTTTTGTTTGTACATTTTGTTTTACACATCTGACTCAACGTTTGAGATATGCAGATAATAATTTGGGATTTTTAAAAAATATC
>JAECMU010019805.1:0-15707 GCA_016106625.1 Dracogyra subfuscus
GATCTTTTACCATGATGTCCTTTTTTTTCTCTTGAGGCCATTCGCCTGCTATTCCCAAATGAGCTGTTACAATCAAGACTAAATGTCAAAGTGTCTCTGCCTCTGTATTGTGTAGTATGGCCTTGACTGCCTTTGTTAACTATTTTGTCCTTAGGTTTAGTCCTTGACTTTTTTGTCCTTAGGTTTAGTCCTTGACATTTTTGTCCTTAGGCTTAGTCTGCTCTTTTTGGAGCGAACAAAGGAAGGAAGGAATGTTTTATTTAATGATGCACTCAACACATTTTAATTACGGTTATATGGAGATGGACATATGGTTAAGAACCATGCAGATAATGAGAGAGAAAACCCACTGATGCTACACAATGGGTTACATAATCTTTCTGATTAGCAGCAAGGACTCTTTTTATATGCAACATCCCACAGGATAGTACATACGAACGCTTTTATGGATCACTGGCTGGAATGAGAAATCGCCCAATGGGCCAACTAACAGTGATTGATCCTAGACCGCCTGCACATCAGATGAGCATTTTACCACTGAGCCATTTCCCAACCCCTTAGAGCAGGTTTGCTGGTCATTTATGACATTGTTAGTACCAAGGAATTATTACTGGAGTGAGAATAAATTGTGAATAAGCATTAAAGGCATGCTGTCATGGATTCAAGGACCTTATTTCTCTAAAAATTTATAATAACTAAAAAGTACATTAATTGTTCGAAACCAAATCTAGCTATTGAATCACCTTAAATGAACCATGATGGAGTGAAACCCATGTCAACCCTCTGGGCAATTTTAGTTTTTAAATTATGGACCATTATGCCATAATTCAATTATTTTTATAAAATATCATTCATAAATGGAGTATAGTGGTTATGAAGATTGTTGAATAAAGTACATTTACATGGCTTAAAGTTTTCTGGCATATGCCGGATTTTCCGTTTTTTCTGGGTCTCCGTCTGGCCCCCTGGTCATGGCTTTGCCCTGGAATCACAAGAAGCCCTAGCACCCAGAATTGTTTTTCAAAATGTTCAACTTTCACCCATGCATTTAGGGACAAATCAGATTATGTTTGTTCAGGTAATACTTTGTTAGACCATTAAATAAGGTCAGTGGTCTGACAATATACCTTTAAGTTTGACAGCGGGCAGCATAGCCCAATGGTACAGTGCCCGCCTGATGCACGGTCGGTTTAGGATCGATCCCCATCAGCTAACCACTGGGTTTTTTTTCCGACATAACCATATGTCTGACACCTATATAACCGTAATTATAATGTGTTGAGTGCGTCATAAAACAAAAACAAAAACAAACAAAACGTTAAGTTTGACAATGCGGTAAAGTACATGCAGCTGAGTTTCATGGGAAATTCCTCACAAACTACTATAGTATACATTTGTGAAATAAAAACACAATGTTTGTGTAGTAAAACAAGATTTAGTTAAAAGTTATTAGCAATTATAATTAATCATATTTATTACTAGACATGACATGTGGTGTATATGAAAGATATATAGTTAGCACAGTGAAATACGCTCATTATTAAAGTCTCCAGAGTGTAGTAAATAACGTCTGAATACAATATTAATCCGTCTCTATTCCTTCCTTCAGAATGTCTAACTATATAGTGAGATCATCCAACAGTATGTTGGGAATATCTGTATTAATTAGATTGAACATTGCATCAGCCACGGCTGGGGTTATATTGGAGTGCTAAATAAATATTGTATGTCTGAGTTGTGTATAAATCTGTCCCTGTATTCCCAAGTTACAGATTGTTTCTGTTATGTTTATTCTGTGAGAGTGATTGAATCTTAAAACCATCTGTACAAGTTGGATATTGAGTTATGCACTTATAAATCAATGCATGGCATTTTGTTTTTTAAATGCCATGTATTTGAAACACTTAAACAGGGCTCAATGCAGAAGGTTTTTTTCACTTGCTGCTGGCTAGTAAATGATAAAACTTACTAGCCAAGTTTCTTCATCCACTCACCAGCTTTATCCAGTAACAATAAAATAAATGCAACATTCGTTTGAATATTTATTATTATTATGTTTTGTAATTTGTTCATTATCATGTACTAACATTGCTTAATTTTAAAAAGTTCACTTTTCTAACAGGTCATAATTGTCAACACGGGCTCAACTAGTTCACCAAGATAAACCTCGCGTGCAAGCACAAACGGCCTCTCCTCCTCAGATTGTGAATTGTTTTATTATCTGTTGACGATTGAATCACGCTGAATTGTTTTGGAATAGCTGACTGGTTGACTTCCTGTATTCATGCTCAGTTTGTTGCATTGAAATAATCGGGGGGAAAAAAACAAGTCTATAAATAAATGCGTTATAACGATTCTATGCGATTTTTGCCGACGTTTAATGAAGTAAATACAGGAAGTACCAATAAACGTTTTGTTTTGAGATTAGACGCGATTCAATTATGTTGACATCGGAGGAATGCGTAGTATAATATAATATTATGGACTTAAAGATTTCATAGGTGTGTTCAGCCTCATTATATCTTCTAAGTCTAATATTTTGTACTCGCCAGTTGGCTATTACTTGTAAAATTAACAACCAATCGCCAGTAAACAAAAGTTATTCGCAAATGCGAGTGTTCTACTCGCCGTGTTGAGCCCTGTTAAATAAATAATTAGTCATACACATTCTGTTACATAAAAAAGATAGGACATGGGGATTTGAACCCAAATCAATGAGTTCTGTTATCTTTAAACTTATATCTGGATTTTTTTTTTTTTTTTTTATCAGACTTTTTGCATCTATGTATGATTTAAATTATACATCTCTTACTTGGTTTTATTGTGCGGGATGTAGCCCAGTGGTAAAGCATTCACTTGATGCGCAGTCAGTCTAGTATTGATTCCCATCGGTGGACCCATTGGGCTATTGGGGTCTACAACTGGTGTAGCAAAGGCCGTGGTATGTACTATTCTGTCTGTGGGATAGTACATATAAAAGATCGAAAACAGTAGCCTATGAAGTGAGGTGGGTTTCCTCTCAATTTCTGTGTGGTCCTTAACCATGTCTGATGCCATATAACCACAAATAAAATGTGCAGAGTGCATTGTTAAATAAAACATTTCCTGTTTCTGGTTTTATTATTTATGACATGTTATTAAAATATAAGATTGACTTGCATTACATGAAATTATATATACATTGTTAGATAGGTCTCTGGACCGACCTCGATGGCACAGTGGTTAGACCATCGGTCTACAGGCTGGTAGGTACTGGGTTCTACAGGCTGGTAGGTACTGGGTTCGGATCCAAGTCGAGGCATGGGATTTTTAATCCAGATACCTACTCCAAACCCTGAGTGAGTGCTCCGCAAGGCTCAGTGGGTAGGTGTAAACCACTTGTACCAACCAGTGGTCCATAACTGATTGAACAAAGGCCATGGTTTGTGCTATCCTGCCTGTGGGAAGCACAAATAAAAGATCCCTTCCTGCTTCTCATTAAAGAGTAGTCTACGTGGTGACGGCAGGTTTCCTAAACAAAAAAACAACCAGTATCAGAATGACCATATTATTTGATGTCCAATAGCTAGCCGATGATAAGATAACAAAAAATCGATGTGCTCTAGTGGCTTCGTTAAATAAAACAAACTTTACTATATTTACTTTAGATAGGTCTCTGAGAATTTAAACTTAGCGTAAACCATTCATGGGTTACACAAAATAAAATTCAGGTAACCCATTTCGTTTTTGCTTAACCACTCATGACCATCTAAACTGTGTCCTAAATGTAATGCACAGATAAAAAATGGGTTAAGCCGAACTACGGTTGTGTTGTATGAACAGCACGTGAATGAAACTATTGTTATTGCAGTGTTCTGAAACCTCTTAGGTAAATGGGTTATTTGTTTGAAAGGACCGTTATATTTGCTTAACAACACATTTTGTTGTTTAATTATTTAGTGTCAAATTTGTTTTATTTTGATACTTAGTCAAATTATATACAGAACATCAAAAGAAAGGCAAATATTTTAAATGAAAGTGATAAAATTAAAATAAACTGTGAAAATGAGCCTGAAATGTTCACAAAACATTGATAATTTTTGATAATTTTAATAGACAGAAACAATGGCCTCGGCAGTGTCGTGGTTAGCCATCGGTCTACAGGCTGGTAGGTACTGGGTCCGGATCCCAGTTGAGGCATGGGATTTTTAATCCAGATACCGACTCCAAACCTTGAGCGAGTGCTCCACAAGGATCAGTAGGTAGGTGTAAGCCACTTGCACCAACCAGTGATCCATAACTGGTTCAACAAAGGCCATGGTTTGTGCTCTCCTGCCTATGGGAAGCGCAACTAAAAGATCCCTTGCTGTTAATCGACATAAGAGTAGCCCATGAAGTGGCGACAGTGGGTTTTCTTTCAAAATCTGTGTGGTCCTTAACCATATATCTGATGCTATATAACCGTAAAAAATATTTTTTAGTGCATCCTTAAAGGGACATACCCTAGTTTCAGTTCATGAAAATTAACATTAAGTTTAGTTTAAATTTACAAACGTGTACCACATGTTGATAAAGTTACAATTGAGTGAAACATGAGTCTTTGACTTTGAAATGGTGAAATACCCTCTAAAACAGAATAAAACTCTACTACATAACTGTTACTTCTCAGAGGCATGTGCCTTTTTTTTAAATATGAGAAATGCATTTTGAGATATTAAAAAACATCAGGATGACCAAAAACACTTCGAATGTACGGAAATGGATACTTTAAACAATAACATTTAAGTAAAGTATGATTTCAGTGATTCAAAAACACCTCTGATAGTCAATACTATATCTTAGTGTTTAAAAACTAGGGTATGTCCCTTTAAATAAAGCATTTCTTTCTTTCTTTCAGACAGAAAAATTTAAAATAAATGTGTAAAAACCTAAACTAATAGTCGCATTTCTTTCGTTGTTTAGTAGATGTAGTTGGGCCGTATGTCAGCTGTTGTTGTGACTATGCCTTAAAACTCTGTTTACTAATATTAATTTTTTGTATGCAAATTATTTATGTTTGTTTATCATGAGGCTTTAGCTTCCTTCTTGTTGGTAGGGTATACATTACATGTGCTAATAAATTGCCCAAAAGCAGGGTTGTTGTCAAACAAAACACTGTGCATTGATTTACCGAGAAGCTAACAACATTACTTAAGGCTGGCCATTGTATCTGCAGTGTATTGATTTTCGTTATCATTGTGTTTCATATCACAGGGCTTCATTTGTGAACTTGTCGCAGCTAATTGGAACTTTGCAGTCTACACGTGAACTGCTGTCTCGTGTAGGCAGCTTACCGTACTTACGTGTTTAGTGTGAATGTCAAAGCTTTTCCAGCTGCACACAAAATGTCACCGTGAAGTGATGTTACGTTGTAGTTTAATAAATTATAATTATGTTTGTTATTCAATGCTACGTATATGTGTACTTATATTACATGAGATTACAAATGGCAGACAAAAAACACCATAGTTTACATGAAATAATGGATGTTAATGGGTTTTTTTAATATTAAAGCATTTAAAATAAAGACTAAACCTTTTTTCTTTTTTTCTTTTACTTTCATTAGAATAGCCTGAGTTGGGGGAAGGGGCATGGCTGCCCCCAGTGAAAACAATCTAATTAAAATTAGCTCCACTATTACATGTGGATCTAACAGTAGCCAGTTGGAGCTCATGTCCACCAATCAAAACTTTACTTGCAGAATCATGCCAGTAAAAATAATTTGAAAACATTCCCAATTATCCTGAGGGTATATGACATGTTTCGTGTGAATTACGAATGCCGTAAAACATGTATTATTTTTCAAAATAAATAATTTGTAATATAAAATTGAAGACTGACAACCAATCCTGTACGTATTGGTATGGTTCGCTGTACTGTGGCCACTAAAATAGACTCACCTGATATTTTTATAATTTGTATGCTCCCAAATAACGTTATAAAAGAAGTGTGATTGGTCAGTATTTAAATTATTATTTACAGACAAAATGTTAGTTTACGTAGTGCTGTTAGCAATCTGATTAAAATTAGTTCTACCGGTCTAAATAAGGCATTTGTAATTCACACAAAAGATGTCGTATACGCTCAGAATAATTCGGAATGTTTCAAATTTATTTAAAAATCACTGGCATGATTCTGCAAGTAAGGTTCTGATTGGTGGACATGAGCTCCAACTGGCTGCTGTTGGATCCAGTGGTGTCGTTAAACAGAACAGCGGGCAGCATAGCCCAGTGGTACAGTGCCCGCCTGATGCACGGTCGGTCTAGGATCAATCCCCGTCAGCTAACCACTGGGTTTTTTTCTTGACATAACCATATGTCTGACGCCGATATAACCGTAATATAATGTGTTGAGTGTGTCGTTAAAACCCCCCAAAAAAACAAACAAAAAAGGATCGATCCCCGTCAGCTAACCACTGGGTTTTTTCTCGACATAACCATATGTCCGACGCCGATATAACCATTGTTATAATGTGTTGAGTGCGTCGTAAAAAATTTCTTTTTTTAAATTAAACAGAACAAACAAGCTTTTGTTTTTTCCACTGAAGACTATATGTTAGAATTTCCAAATGTTTGTCATCCAGTAACCAACCAATGATTAATTAATGTGCTCCAGTGGTGTCAACAAACAAAACAAATGTTTCAAGTTTGTTTTTCATATTAATATTATAACTTGTCACTCTATGATAGAGAACAGGTCTTGGATTGATCCTTTTGAACCTTTCTCAAACTTTTATGCCCGCCTGATGCGCTGTCGGTCTAGGATCGATCCCCGTCAGCTAACCACTGGATTTTTTTCTCTCGACATAACCATATGTCCGACGCCGATATAACCATACTTCTAATGTTTTGGGTGCATTGTTAAATAAAAAAACAAAAAAACTAAAATTTTCAAATATTGATACTAGTGCTGATCATCACTTCATTTATGAATTTACCTTGCATGGACGCTCACTATCTGATGTATTTTTCATGATGCAGTGTCTTAAACATTCATTCATTGGACTTTTCTCATCCTAACCACCAGCCTCGGCGGCGTCATGGTTAGACCATCGGTCAACAGGCTGGTAGGTACTGGGTTCGGATCCCAGTCGAGGCATGGGATTTTTAATCCAGATACCGTCATCAAACCCTGAGTGAGTGCTCCGCAAGGCTCAGTGGGTAGGTGTAACCCACTTGCACCGACCAGTGATCCATAACTGGTTCAACAAAGGCCATGGTTTGTGCTATCTTGCATGTGGGAAGTGCAAATAAAAGATCCCTTGCTGCCAATCAGAAAGAGTAGCCCATGAAGTGGTGACAGCGGGTTTCCTCTCAAAATCTGTGTGATCCTTAACCATATGTCTGACGCCATATAACCATAAATAAAATGTGTTGAATGCATCGTTAAATAAAACACTTCTTTCTTTCTTTTATCCTAAACAGTGACTGGTATATAAAGGTCATGATATGTTCTTTTCTGTTTGTGCAAAAGTATATATAAAAGATCCCTTGCTGTTATGCAGTAGGAGTAGCCTGTGTGGCAGTAGTGTTTCAAATTGCATAACCAAGTTCATTTTGTCTTCATAGAACAAAATGTGAAAAAATAATGGCTGATTAAATATACAGATTTGTCAAATAACATTAAACTCTGCATATGAAGTGAAACCCCTCAAAACCAGACACCTGAATATCAAGCAAAACATCCACTTTTACGAGGAATCCAGTTTAGAGAGTTTTTGTACTGTACTGATATATAAAAATGGACTGAAATAACATCGGATTTTGAAGAAATTACCGTTTACCGAGGATTAACTTTTTATTGACACATCAGGATGCAACATCTGTTACGTATAAAACATGTCTTGTTTTAAAAATAATTTTCATGCTTTATTTAATTGACTTTGTTAAAGCCTTGTGTCTAGACATTAAAATTTATGAGCATAAGACCATAACATACTTGGTTTTAAGTGTGCTGTGCTGAAACATAAGCTTTCACAGCAGATCTTGTGTGTTTTAAATAATAATTGGTTCAATCAACTTAACTTCTGAGAAAAGTGCTGTAATTAATTTCTGCGGTGTAAAGCAGTTTACTTCAATACAGTTGACCGGCCTCGGTGGTGTCGTGTCAGCTAACCACTGGGTTTTTTCTCGACATAACCATATGTCCGATGCCGATATAACCGTAATTTAATGTGTTGAGTACGTCATTAAACAAAACAACAACAACAACAACATCGGTGGTGTCGTGGTTAGGCCATTGGTTTACAGGCTGGTAGGTACTGGCTTCAGATCGCAGTCGAGGCATGGGATTTGTAATCCAGACACCAATTCCAAACACTGAGTGAGTGCTCCGCAAGGCTCAATGGGTAGGTGTAAACCACTTGCACCGACCAGTGATCCATAGCTGGTTCAACAAAGGCCATGGTTTGTGCTATCCTGCCTGTGGGAAGTGCAAATAAAAGATCCCTTGCTGCCAATCGGAAAGAGTAGCCCATGAATTGGCGACAGCGGGTTTCCTTTGAAAATCTGTGTGGTGGTCCTTAACCATGCCATATCTGATGCCATATAACCATAAATAAAATGTGTTGAATGCATCGTTAAATAAAGTATTTCTTTCAATACAGTTGAGAAGTATTTTGTTGCAGGGTATATTTATGGTTACTGTATGTTTACTATGAAAGCCAAATGGTCATGTAAAGTCAGGTAAGAAATTAAAGACAAAAAAAATTGTTTTTTTCAACGAATAATTATGGAGAAAATGTTTTATTAAAGATTATTGATAGAAAGAAAAATATAATAATGTTTTATTATTATTTATTTTGGATGTTATTTCCAAAATAATTACATTTCTTTGTATATTGAGTCGACAAAAGTTGTTACAAAAATTATTTTGAAGAGTCAGAAATGGACTAAGTGTATATCCTTTATTGGATTTTGTTTACCATATATCAGTTTTTAAAATTATTTCCTAAATTACACAATTAACCCATCTTGGCAAATAACATTACATGTATTATATGTAATGTTATTTGCCAAGATATGGGTTATATAATTTATGAAATAGTTTTAGAAATTAGTCTGGAACACAAATATATATTGATTATTCGTTAACTGAAAACTCACTGGTTGCTTACCATCATAACCTAGTTTTATATATTAAAAATATCTCTCTTTTTATTTTATTTTTTATTTTTTCAGTAGCTTAGTTATATAAAACTTTTAATATTTTTATTATATATTTTCATATATTGAAAACAAAATTGAACAGAAGAAGTTTTTGGCTTACAAAGGTGTTAATGACTTGTGGCATCGTGGTTGATCAGGTTTAATACAGCAAAGAGTATGTCGTTAATGTTGGCCAACTACATGTATATGCTATACATACAGCATGCAACTTGGGCTTTCCCAGAGATGTTTTTTCCTGTTAAAGGAAATGGTCTCTAAGCTGGAACGTGTCTCCATTGCTAGCATTAATGTTACAGTTGTTTTGTATATACGTATATATTTTTTTTGTATATGTTCACACATGCTATACAGACATCAGTCAAGTAAATGTATAACTATTGTTGCCATGGAAACAGAACTATGGCACTTATTTCCATTATTCAGAAGGAAAGGTATACTTTGTCACATCTCTTTGGCTTAATTAATTAAATCACAGACTGTCATTAGCAGGATTTTTTTTTTTTTTACAGTTTAATAAGAGAAAAGTCAAGGTTGCAATACAAAGTGTTGTAAACTGCTGTAGTTTCATTCAATGGCCGGTAGACTATAGGGAAATGAATCTAATGACTCACCATGGTAAAGTCCATTTTAATCCAAAAATGATTCTTATTCTACAGTACGGCACATCATACAGTACAGTAAAACCTAAAATACTGGACACACTGTATAACCACGATATGTTGTAAAAAAAACACCTAATTTAAGATATCTGCCTTTTTCTTACGGGTGAATATGTTCTGACCTGTATATATGTTTGTTTGTTTGTTTGTTCTGACCTGTATATATGTTTGTTTGTTTGTTTAACGACGCACTCAACACATTATAATTACGGTTATATCGGCGTCGGACATATGGTTATGTCGAGAAAAATCCCAGTGGTTAACTGACGGGGATCGATCCTAGACCGACCGCGCATCAGGCGGGTACTGTACCACTGGGCTATGCTGCCCGCTGACCTGTATATATAGACCACCTGCTAAAAGGATTGGTGTTTGATATCAGTCATTGGAATTCAGAAAACTAGCTTTGCAAAATTTAATGCTGAGGCAGAAATAGTTTACTTCAGCTAACATATAATTGCCATTATAATCAAAAATGATTGGCTAAAAGTTTTAAAATACTGGGCATTGTGTGGCAATATCACAAAGATGGATGGAAATGATTTATTTAATGATGCACTCAACACATTCAATTTACGCTTATATGGCGTCGGACATATGGTTAAGGACCCACAAATATTGAGTGAGAAAACCCGCTGTTGCCACTTCATGGGCTACTCTTTTTGATTAGCAGCAAGGGATCTTTTATATGCACCATCCCACAGACAATATAGCACATACCACGGCCTTTGATATACCAGTCATGGTGTACTGACTGGAGTGAGAAATAGCCCAATGCTCCCACCAACGGGAATCAATCCCTGACCGACCGCACATTAAGTGAATGCTTTACCACTGGGCTACATCTTGCCCTCTCATGATGCCTGTGAAAAAAGCTCAATTTTTTGGTCATGGCCAGCAATGCAAACAAATTGATTTAGTATTTTTATCACGTTCTATTGTCTTTGACAACTGTATAATTACAAACTTTCCAAATTTATACGATTTACTGTATTCTGATTGGCTGAAGTCACTAAAAAACCAAGCGTTATCCTTCGATAAACCTCATAAAAATATGTCATCACGAATGACCGTGATCAGTTGTTGTCATTGTCTTCGGTCTTCGGCAGATGTGATTTGCGAATATAGGATGAGGCATCTGTACAGAACTCAGATGTAAAGCAACATGTGGCTATGTTGTTCATTAATAAGAAAATCGCCTGTCTCTGAACACGAACAAAGTGTTTTTATACCAAATGTAACTTGCTAGACGTTTCTCGAAATTTCTTGTATTCACTAGATTAACCTCCCCTTCACTGTAAACAACTTTCTCTGACGTCATGTTTAAAATATGACGTCATACCAAAGACTCATAATATTTTATTAAAGGGTCAGAATCTACATTTTATAAACTTAAAATGTATATCTATAACAACTTCTTGTACTGTTTGTAATTATAAGAATTGTTTCTAATTTTTTTGGAATTTATTGATGTATAAAAGTCATAAATGTAGTATAAAATTGTTTCGCTACGCTACGTGATTTTATACCATTTGTGACTTTTATACATCGATAAATTCCTAAAAAAATGAGAAACAATTCTTATATAAAAGTCTTTGAAAATGGCAGGTAAAAGTCTTTGAATTTGTTTGGTCTTTAAGCCTATGAACCCTGAGATATAACGATGTTAATTATAAATGCATGACGGTTGGTCTTTTCAAACTGGTATAGCTAGCTGTACTGCGATATTTGAAATTGGAGAAAAGTCATCTTCTGGTTAATCCCGTAAATTGTGGCACCATTTTGATATTATTTTACTTGAGATCTTAATCTCGTACATTGTATATTGATACTGTTTTAACTTGATCTTAGCAGTGTCATCTTTGTGTGCGAGACACGCATTCATCACTACTTAATGGCATCCGCAAAACTCATCATGTCAGCAGTGCGTACAGGTCTTTGTGTCTGACAGTGTAAGGTGACAAAGTCATTAACTTCACCTTTGTTTATTACTCTATGCTGTCCTGATTAGTTTACTTTCATTTTCTTCTCCATTTATTTTCATGCTTATATGCAATTAAGGTTCAAACATACCGTCCTGGTTAAATATCTTAGTTTATATCTGGGCTGTATGTTGAAAAGTGATTTCGGTGACTGACAATTTTCGAACCATTGCATTTGTGTTCATACATGATAAATAGAGGATATTTCATGTTTTTTGTCAAATATGATTTATATCTCATTGAGTGAAGTTTGCAATCATATCAAGTTGTGCAAGCGCAACGAGTGTGATGTGATTGCAAACTTCTCGAGACAAGATGAGATATAAATCATATTTGACAAAAAACATGGAATTTTCTATTTATTATATAACTTTGTACCTTTTATTTTTAAAATGCCAGGAGCCAAATAGTTCCGACTTTCTTACAGCGAAGATAACACTTTCTACAGTGACGATAACACATTTTAGAGTGAAAATTTCACTCTAAAATGTGTTATTGTCACTAAGTGACTGATAAAACTTTTATTTCTTTGATATTTCTTTGATATTTCACTAAATGTGATATAAGAAATAACTGTACTTTAGTTTCTTAAATATTCTACGGTTATAAATTATTATAAATGTTATATAAATTAATAAATATTACATATTACATATCTTACAGTAATTTCACTTCATATCCATATTTTATAAATAATACTATTTGTTGTTTTAATTATAATATTTTTTTTTCACTAGCTTGATATTCTTGAAACAAAAACGACACCTAGAACATATTGATTTATTAATTATCAGTTATTGGATGTTAAACATTTGATAATTTGTTTTTACCTTTTTGGTAATACAGTGAAACCCCTGTATACCAGACACCCTTGGGACCAATACAAATGTCTGGTATTAAAAGGTATTCGGTTTAGAGAGCAGGCCTTGACCTTAAGTTTTTCCAGTGGTAGCCCACCGGGCTACTAGGTTATAAAATCTAGTAGCCCTCAGTAAAAATTGGTAGCCCCATAACTTGAAAAAAAGGAGAAAAAAGCTCAAGTCAAAGTTATATATTTGTTATTTAAACGTGTTGTTTTAGGGTGGTTGTTTTTAAAATTATGAGCAATATATACTGGGAAATATATATATATATATATATATATAATAATAATAATAATAATAATTAAACTACTGGTCGAAAACCACTACCACCAAATTAAACCCCGCTTTTTTAATTTGTTTATTTTTTTATTTTTTTTTAGACCTAATCTCGTAATGAAGGCTTACAGAATACACTTAATACGGTTTTCACGTGCAGAACTTAGTCCGAACGCACGTAGAAAGAAAATGTGATTCTTAAGAAAAGTATTTTAATGTGTTAATCATACGATCATGAAGATCGATATTACATATTTTAAGTATTAAAATGGCTTTAACTATCTTTAATAGGTGTCATTTCGAAGAATCTTAACAAAACTTGCCTTTATTCTAAAACAATAGCAGTTTTTATTGATGACAATAAACATGTAAATGCCGTGAGCCAGACAGGTGATCCGATCACCATGTGTGTTTGTGTTATCACGTGACACGACCGTGTTATCACGTGACACGACCAGATGCCATTTTGAACGAGGATATTATGCAAAGCAATAGTAAACGATAAGAGAGATTTAATTAAAAATAATTTGTAAGAAAGATTAATAATTGTAACATTGAAAACATTCGTTAACATAATAATAGATTTTAATTTTGAAAACAATAATCTGATAATCTGCATAGGTAGCCTGGAAGAAAATAAACAGCGATTGAGTTATGGTTTAGTTTAGACTTCAGCTGGCAGCAAATAGTCTTGATAATACAAGGCATTAGTTATAAGTTGGCGTCAAAACAACGGGCTGTATTGTTGATTGTCAAAATTACTCAACCGTCAACTGTTGGTCAGACCCTAGTCTGCAATTAACAGTTCCAGCAGCTCGTGGCAGTAGAGTGCACGCACATGAAAGGGTGGAATTTCAGACACCGATGACTTAAACGTCTTGCTGATTGTGGAGTGACTGGACATGTCAAAACATGTGGTAGCCCGGCGGACTACCGGGGTTAGACAACTGGTAGTCTGGATGAGAAATCGGTAGCCAAAACACCCCGGGCTACCGCTAAGGTCGAGCCCTGGAGAGGTTCAGTTATATACTGAAAAACGTCCGATTTTGAGGGTATTCCGGTTTACAGAGGGTCCGGTCTTGAGAGGTTTCACCATAGTAGTTATTTACTAACCCAACATTAAATATCACTAGCCATCAGTGTTTCTGCCAGAGAGAAAATATTGGGTATGGCGCTATAAAATTGAATGCAGCCACAGTCAACAGGGAGTAAGGGGGGCCTCCCCAACAAAGAAAATGGGTTACATTTAGGATTAGGGTTAAGAAAATTATACTCTAATGATCAGAATCATTAATCTTGTCAAAATATTAACTTAGAAAAAACTATAATCTGGGTATAGCACTATACCCATTTTACCCTCTGGCAGAAACCCAGGCCATGGGTCTAGGGCTGTCAGAATCTAGAAGCCCAGACTAGGTCAAGTTTCTGTGAATGCTAGTGACTTTCTCAACTAGTTGTCAATCAGTGCACTCACAGAAACCCTGGCCATGGGTGTAGGGCTGTCAGAATCAAGAAGCCCAGACTAGGTCAAGTTTCTGTGAATGCTAGTGACTTTCTCGACTAGTTGTCAATCAGTGCACTCACAGAAACCCTGGCCATGGGTGTAGGGCTGTAAGAATCTAGAAGCCCAGACTAGGTCAAGTTTCTGTGAATACTAGTGACTTTCTCAACTAGTTGTCAATCAGTGCACTCATAGAAACCCTGGCCATAGATGTAGGGCTGTCAGAATCAAGAAGCCCAGACTAGGTCAGGTTTCTGTGAATGCTAGTGACTTTCTCAACTAGTTGTCAATCAGTGCACTCACAGAAACCCTGGCCATGGGTGTAGGGCTGTCAGAATCTAGAAGCCCAGACTAGGTCAAGTTTCTGTGAATGCTAGTGACTTTCTCAACTACCAGTAGTTGTCAATCAGTGCACTCACAGAAACCCTGGCCATGGGTGTAGGGCTGTCAGAATCTAGAAGCCCAGACTAGGTCAAGTTTCTGTGAATGCTAGTGACTTTCTCAACTATTTGTCAGTCGGTGCACTCACCTGAGGTGCAGTGGGCTCTTAGTTTATCCATTCCAACCAGTGTTTCACAACTGGTATACCAAAGGATGTGGTATGCACTGTCCTGTCTTTGGGGAAGTGCATATAAAAGATGTGTGTGTGTGTGTGTGGTAGTGGGTTTATTAACCTTAGTTTATAATGTGCTGAGGTGTCATTAAACGTATTTAATATTCCTTTCCTTTCCTTACTCTGAAATTACTGGGATATGTATTGTAATGCCATCTAAACTGGTTTGTGATTAGGTAACAATACATGGAAGCAATATAATTCATTTGTCAGTATCAGAAGTATTATATAAAAAAAAATATCCTCATTAAGTTAACATGCAGTGCAAAACAACATCTGTCTTGTGGAGGAATCTGTCGAAATTTCATTGATTTTTTTGTTCCATATCAGTTGATAACTCATGTACAAACTCTTAGTAAAGACCTAGTACATTTTATTTAATGACTTTGAGTCATCATAGTTTACACTCAAAACAGGAATTTATTGAGTAATACCCCCAGCACATTGTTTATTCAACATGTAGGTGTTTAACTTATATCATTTCTACACTTTATTTAAAGGATGAGAGAAAACACCAAATTTTTCCAACACATGTTGTCTGTCTTTTCTTTAACAGCAAGTGTATGTTTTCTGTGTATTTTTCACAAGACAGGATAGCACTTCCCATAAGCATTTATATGAACATGCT
>JAECMU010019825.1:0-15780 GCA_016106625.1 Dracogyra subfuscus
TCATCTTTAGTGAAGCTCTACATTTGTTTTTCAGACTACAGTAAAAATGACATGTGTGTGGCGCTAGTTACCAGTATTCTGAATCCAACAAGTTCAAAAAAGGCCAAAGAAATGAAATTGCATGAGCTGGAAAAGAAACTAATGGACTTGTTTTCAGATATGTATAAAAAGAAAATATCATTTGTGAATATTTATGGTGAAAATCTTTTATGTTTTATTAAAAACAACAATAAAACATTTAGCTTAATAAAAAAGAAAGGTGCTTTCATTGTTAAATTAAAGCAGATTAAAAAACTATTAAGTGGGGAATCTATGAAGATGGTTGCCGATGAACCAGATGAAAGTTGTGGTGGAGAAGGCCAAATTTCCATAACAGAGAAAACTGGTGCAGATACATTAGAGGCATCAATTCGCCCTGAAGTTCCTGATGACACTGATAAAAGTCATGGTGATAATGAAGAATGGAGTGCAGTAAAAGAAAGGAGAAAAGGAAAAAAGAAAATTATTACAAGAAAACAAAAAGATAGTGACCCTACTTCATGCTTTAGTAGTTATTGTTTACAAACACCTGATACACAATCTGCTATTAATAAAGCATTCATAGAAGACCTACTGACACAAGACGAAAGTAATCATTTGATATTTTACCCTGATGATAAAGTTTATAAAGGTAACCCTCATCAGTTTATGCAGGATGTAGTTAGCTTGTGGAACACTCCTTCTAGACACAATAGTTGTATTGTTCTTGGGGTAGAATGTTCTACATGTCCACCACACAGGGTGATAGGTCTTGAAATTTCAAATGGTGATGATTTTTATCAAACTCATTTCAAGTCCGAATGTTTTAGAATGAGACCCGAGTTCAAGTATACAGAATATATATATGATTATAAAATAGTAGGGGTGATCCATGTACCGAGTAGTCATGGGAAAGGTTATCCCGCAGTTGTTGAAAGCAACTGTTGTGAACCTCATTTTATTAAAGGACAATTGTGGGCTCGATTTAACAAAGAAAACAAAGTAATACCTGCAGAGGATTTGTTTACAGGACAAATATTCTTCTGGTTCTTTTCAGTTGGTATGTCAACTTCAAATATTGAATCTCCTTGTACTTCACTGTCCATGGCCAAAGAATCACAAACATCAGAGAGTGATGTCACAATCACTTCAGTTAAAACAGCAGAGCTTCCAGAATCTTTTGAATATACAGGGGAAAACAAAACAGAGTTTGCATCAGCTGTAGATCATTTCAAAAAAGGTCATTTTGTTTTGGTATCTGGTGAATCGCCCCAAATATCCGAGCATTTAGAAAATCTTGCTCTTGTCCCTTGGATATCGATCTGTGACTTTGACAAGTACACCAGAGACAGAGGCTTGTTGTCGTGTCTTGAGGATGTCATTAGGAAGAGACGGTATTTGAATGTCTGCACATGGAAGGATCCTCCAACCAACCTGACTGAGAGTGGAACACAGTGGTGCTGTTTGAGGGGTCTGAGAGGAATTCCTGATAGTGAGACACCAGATGATCCAGTAAAGTGGTTTAAGCAAATAAAATCAGAATTGGATTTAGTGTGCATTAGTTTGGCAAAATTTGCCGAGTATTATACAGTTCTTAAAATCCTTATTCTTTGGCCTGATGATGATGTAAAGGCACAGTGTGTTTACAGGTTTATGTCTCAACTTGATGGATATTTGGGACCTTCAAAGTTAATCATTGTCTGTTTTAAAGATCTCAAACTAGAAGTATCCAAGTCTTTACTGACAATGCTGGTCAATGAGCATAAACAAAATACAGTTCGGCTTACAATGCATCAGGATGAATTATGCTGTAAAGTGAAAGACATGTTAGCTAGTACCCAAAATGGTGCACAAATCAAATACACATTGCCAACAGAGGAAGGCCATACCAATCACTACATTGATGATGCTGATGCTGCCTGGTTGCGTGAAGACCTGGATGTTCTTTATGAATCGAATCCATACACCCAGACTGCATCAGATGTAGAAGTTCTAGACAAGGAGGCAGAAAATTTCTTTCATGGAGGCACAATTCACTGGTTGGTTTGGTATGAACTGGGATCTGGCCAGTTAGAGGTAGAACGAGATATTATGAACAGCATTGTGGATCACATAAAGCAGAAGTGTAAGAATGAGTACAGAAGTTCGATTATTACTCTCTTCCATGCTCCTGGTGGTGGTGGAACCACAATGAGTCAGCGGATTTTGTGGGAATTGAGGCGTCTTATTCCTTGCGCTGAAATTAAGAAAACAGCCACTATTGAAGGTTTAACAGATAAAATAAAATTCCTTCATGAAAAATCCAATCTCCCTGTGCTTCTGCTTGTAGATGGTGGTGAAGAATTAGGGGTTAAACAGATGGTGAAAAGTCTGAATTCCATCTTTGCCATATTCCTTTATGTGAAAAGATATCCTTATAAAATCCCAGCACAATTATGTCGCCAAAATGAAAATAAATTTTGGTTGGATGGAAAAGTATCAGGTACTGAAGCCAACAAACTTGCATTGAAATTTGGAAGCAGATGTCAGGAAACATCTAAAAAACAGAAGCTCAACAAAATGAGCCGAGACGTGGGTGAGGGAAAGTCTCATTATGTTTTTGAATTTGGAATGACTGTATATTTTGCAGAATTCAGAGGCATAGCATCTTTTGTCAGAGGATATTTGAACCTTGAAAATAATCCCCAAAACAAACTGTCACCATCGCTGAAAATTCTCGTCTACTTGTCCCTGGTGTACTACTATGGTCAGTCATCCATGCCATGTCAGTTTTTTGCACCTTTGATGAACAAGCCATCAAACTTTGATGTTGACATAGACGATTTTCATCATCCAGTTAGTGCCTTTATTGTCCAGGATTCAAACAATGGCAGAAGCAATGATATCAGAATTTGTCATTATCTTGTTGCTAAGGAGATACTTGAGCAGATTCTTAATCAGTCTCGGAGGCATCATTATGGAGAAGGTCTGAGCAGATTTGCCAAACAGGGATTAAAAGACTTGTGCCTTGAGTTCATTGCCTATGCCAGCCACAAGAAACTGAAGTCCTCTTTAACAGCTTGGACCATCATTCGTATTCTGACTCAGACATTTATCTTCAGAGATAACAAGGATGTGGGGGAGAATGAAACCCAGATGAGGAAGCCTTTGTTTTCACCAGTCATGAATGACATCGACTCTGATCCACCTTTTACCGGCAGGTTGGAGATATTGGAAAAAATGATTAGTTCATTTCCGGAAGACCCAAATTTTCAAGCACATCTTGGTCGGTTTTATGCCCATTGCAGACCAGATGAAGATGGCAAAGCTGAAGCATGTTTTGAGCGTGCTCTTCAACTTTGTCAGCAACAGAGTCGTGGAAAAAAAATGGATGACAGCATGAGGTCTACTCTCATGCATATTTACCACATGTATGGTTCAATATATAAAAAAAAGGTATCCAGATATACTGGACGAAATCCAGGGGATAAGCCAGATATAAAAACGACTGCAGAAGAATTCATGGAAAGAGCTGAAAACATCACATCTGATGCTGAAACAGCTTGTCTTTACTTTGCTCAAAGTAGAGAACATAAACCAAAAGGAAATGATGAAATATATAATTACGCATTTTCCAGTGAAGTTATGGTTCGTCTTCATGTCTGTGACTTTGTTGAAAGGAACTATGAGAATGGTGGAATTTCAGATTTCCTTTCCAGAGAGGCTAATCATCCAACGGCCAGGTTTATTAAAGAGACAGTTTGTGCTGTTGAAGATTTGATAGTAGAGTGCTACAATGTTGACACTGCTAACATTGATACTGAATTTGGTAAGGCTCTCTTCTGGTATCATGCTCTTTTTAAGAGCCATTCAACTCTACTTGAAAAGATGTTCGATGATGATGATGACGAAGTTTCATCTAGAAGACTAAAAATTGCTGCTATGAAGTTGAAATATTTGACAAATAATAATGGAACTAGCAGTGTGCTTGAAGGAAATGATATTTCAGAAGATGACCTAGAAAAACTGGTTCAGTGGTATGAAGGAAACTTTAAAGATGCAAAAAAATTTGGAGAGGTGAACAAAAGGCAGCTTGATGGAGACTACAGGGAATGGCTGTTTGCCATTCGAAACCCAAATTTTTCCCATTGTTATTCAGTTGAGAAGGTGCTTCAACATGTACACGATTGGTATGAAATGGTGCCAGGCCCAAACTCTATGTTTTATCTGTTCATTTGCAGAAGTTTTGTCGGCTTTGGAACAAAATCTCAAAAAGGAATCAGTGAAACTCTAGTGGAAGCTCAGATGTTAAAAGAACAGTTGTCACAGCTAAGCAAATCGGTTCTACGACCACGCTTTCCTCGTGAGTGGCTTGGAAAGGATGATAACAATGGAATAAAATGTTTAATTTCAAACAGAAATGTTGGTCATTGTGATGGTGGATATCCCAAAGCTGGCTCACCATTGTTAGCTGTATGTAGGGGAACAGTATGCCACCCAAACAAGAACCCACTGAGCGGGTACATTGACCTGGATCTCGGAGATAATTCTGTACCAGTAAAGACATTTTTTATCCCTGTTAGAGCTGAGCTTCATGGTAGTAGATATGCAGGTGAAAGAGTGCAGTTCCAACTTGCATTTTCCCATGTTCATGGCTACGAAGCATTTGGGGTAAAACTTCTGAAAAAATATACATGCTTAGCATGTACGCAAAAGACTGAGATAACAAAGGAGGAAGACTTCATTCATTGCCATTGTGGAAACCTTGTAAAGCGGACCGAGTCACCAGTTGATGAGGATGTCACTACAGAAGTGTCAAGTATAACGAGCAATAATTGAAAAAACAAAGAAGACTAAACACAGTCCTCTATCTCATAAATATACCAGGGGAACCACCTCTGTGCTTTTATTTGAAAAGAAATGGTGAGCCCACCATTGTCCATCTTTTCAGAAGAATACTAAGGTTCATTTTTAATCGTCAGTATTGTTGTGATGAAACTGTGAAAAATGGACAAGTGTTCTATGGCCAGATTGAAGTACTTGTTGTACATATGCGATGATTTATTTTCCTGTAGAAAGGTACCCATTAGTTTATGAATTTAATTACTGAATGTTTAAATGTTAGTTAACATTGATTTATAAACAAGTCTTTATAAGTCTTGGATACATATTGGATGTGCATGATCATATTCATCAAAATATTGGCATTTGTTAATAATTAGGCACAGAACAGTAGAGAATCTGTACTATCAAGTACAGTATATGTATGTACATGCCACACATATATATATATATATCCTATAAAATTCAATGAGAATTTGATAACTTTGCAAATTAGATGTAAATTAATTGAGGTCACAGCACTAGGTTTATTGACATTTAAGCAAACGTACTTGGGTGACAGTCCATAAATGATGTATGCATTCATAGTCATCAAATAAAAACATTTCAATGGCAAATTTACACTGAAAGCTGTCCAGTGTTAGAAAACAAAAAATGTTATGCACATGTATGTGTTTTATTTTAAGTAACAAATTGTTCATTATTGTACCATTTATATATGTATTGTTTGCATGAGTAATTTAATATTCGTAGTTTGTATATTTTATATTGTACATAGTTTTATATTTATCATTTTTATAACTCGGTCATTCCACAGAAAAGGTGAAACTTTTAGAAATATTTGTTTATTCTTAAAACTACAGTAATATCAATCCATTTTATTTACCACAACATAATTTGTTGTGAATATTATATTGTTATTAAAGGGGCACCATCCATCCAACACTGTTTCTGGAGCAACATTCCAATTAACTGGTAAGAAATAGTGTGCACTAAGTTACTGACAACATTAGTAACAAGCACTACACCAAACATACACAATGGATATTTTCATCACTGCATCACTATTTAGGCAAAAGGTCACTTTCCATGAACTAGTGCCTCTATATTTTAGGTAACTGTCTAAATGTTTACTCTGAACATATACTTTTCTCCAGAACCAACAGTTGTAATTCAGACATTGTTTCATACATAATATAGAAATAGTTTTGCATCTTGTCAGCCAACACAGCATTTCACTGTCCTTCAAAATATATGCTTCTCCATTAATATAACAATCTTTTTATTTAAAAAACTAAACTTGTTTATGAGTAATTTAGTGGATCATGATAAAATTTCACCAAGTTACTTACAATAAGAAGAGTGCATAAGAGTAAATGAATATTTATATACAAGCAAATAAAGTTCTTGTAATATAATGTGCGAGTAATTTCAAATCTTAACAACTGCACCAAAATGAATAAATCCATAATTAAAATATCAATAATGAATTGGCTACTGGGTGTCAAACACAAAACTGAACTTCACATCAATGAGGTTTCCCAAGTTAAGCCAGAACAGATTTATTTACTTAATTGATGATACCATTTAGCATTATATCGACAGTCTTTCACCATTTTTATAATCTATATGTGTTAATTTCCTGCCTGCATGCTTGTTTGTTGCTTAGAACTTGGTTTTAACAATGTATATACATATATATAATAGTATGCCACATTCTGATGGAGTATTATCATCTTGGACTGATGATAGATGAAATGTAATGGAGTTGTTTTGGGTCCACCCAGAACCTTTGTGTTAAAAATCTTTTTACGAGATGTTGATTTTTATTCCAAATTTTAATATACATACATGTAATATTTATATTGTTTGCACAGTTCTTTACATTGTGTTTTTACTTAACTTTATAGAATTTTTATATTGATGTTGATCAGCACTTCAGTTACACATTTACCTTTGTTTGATACCCAATGGCCAATGTATTTTTCATACTGGGGTGATGTTAAAAATTCATTCATTCATTCATTTAAAACAGTGTGATCTACAACATCCAAATCTACAAAATTAGGAAAATGTTCAGAATGATATGTATTTCTTAAATGTTCAATAAAATTGTGTATGCCCTTGCTGAAAGAGCATCCACAATATTAAATTTTTATCTTGATAGATAGATTGAGACAAATTTCATCTGTAAATTTTAACCCTTTTTTTAATTCAATGACCCATTTTAATTTTTTATTGCGAACATTTTTACAGTATTAATACATGCATTAGTTTGTATGTTACCGTAGATAAAAGACACTTTTATTAGTTAATGTATGTAATTTTATTATAATGATACTTACGGTACTTGAACTGAATTTTGATTTAGACAATATTTTAACCATGGGATTGGTTAACAGGTATAGCCAGGCTGAATCAGCCCACTGACTGTAACTTTAAGCCTGCCCACAACAACTTTAATAATAAGACTTTTGCAGCAAATAAATAAGACTGAAAGGTTATTTTGCTGTATGTTGACCTGAGGTGGGGAAAAGCCCTTTTTTCACTGTCTGGGACCGATTCTCGATATCTGAGATCGATTTTTTTTTTTTTAAACATGCGTTTGTTGGTCCCACTTTTATCGTTCTTGTCGGTCCGAAGCACCTGTCCATTTCTATTGTTGGAACAATTTCCCATACGTCAAGTGGACCGGCCTGCCCAGACATCGGTACTTTGTGCATGATTTAAAATAAAAAATAAATAGTGGTCAGTATGGCTGGTGTTTCAGACATTTGTGATTTTAAAGTCTGCCTAAGTATATTGCTAGTCACTGAAGTCAGACCTACAGTAGTGTCAATCGCCTGCCACTTGGCTACTCCTTTGACATGATCTATCAAAGTCGCTGAGCCAGTCAAGATATTAAACAGATGTTAACAATAGCACAATTCTTGGTCTGTAGACATATTTTAAATGCACTAATGTTATATACTGGACGATAATATAGACCAGGTGTAAAAGTTTACTGAAGGCATTTTGTACCGTCGGTGATGCTCACAACCTACTGCAAATTTATATTTCAATGACAGCAATTTCCATTCCACCGCTACGTTTAAGCCCTGCATAACCAATGTGAAGACATTTCCATGGAATTTTAGAAATGAATTAAAAGATATTACCGGTACATTAACCACAAACCTGAATATGCATAACATTGTTTTAAACCAAAGTTGATGAGAGTGTGGAGGTAGTACAGAGGAGGGTATGAATTAATAGGATTAAAAAAGTGCATCAATTGGGTTAGGTTTTTAATATATTGTTTGTTCATCTGTGTTGATGTTATGAGGTATATGTGTTGATGTTGTGAGCTATATGTGTTGATGTTATGACATATATGAACCACATTTATGTTAAACAAATTAGTGTCAACATAATGAGTAGCTGATACTTAGTGGGCTTAAGCCAAAACAAATTAAAATACTTGGTCTCAGGTCAGACTAAAGTTCAAGAATTATTCTTGATTTTGCAATGCATTTTTTTTGGGTATATCTTGTCTACATTGGTCCCTCATTACCATCGAATGACCTCATTTGGAGCCAAAATGTGTCACAGTATTATTATTTGAAGCAGCACAGCATTATCTCTGGTATAGATGGTGCTTTTGAAGCTACCATGGAAAATAAATAAAAAAGACAAACAAGAGTTAAAATCAACCCTCAACTACTGGTCTGACTTATTAATGACCAACAGGTTATGACTCCATAATTCCATAATTATGAAAAATATATATACATTACAAAGTAAAATGGACAAAGAGTAAGTACTACAAACATTAGCCTGTGACTGCAAAGACACTCGATATACATATTATATAAAGAAGAAAATGATTTTAATATGTCATTTTTAGTTTAAAATGTTTAGAATTTTATAATGACTGGAAACTCAGCAGTCCTTTTAAAAAGGGTACTCTACAGTATCCTGAAGTATACTAACATGCATACATACATACACCCACACCCACCCACCCCCCCACCCCACACACACACACACACATGCATGCACATGCACACAAACAACACACACACAACACAGATATATACACACATGCAACACGCATGCACACCACATGAAACACACAACACACATGCATGCACATGCACACACACAAAAACACACACACCGACACACACACAACAAACACACTTAGCATACATATATATGCACAAACACATGCATTAACACAACATACACATGCACTAGCACACATTGATACAACACACACATGCACCTTACTCCACACATAGCCCCACACACCATATTCAACACATTAACACCACACACATACCATACCCAACACATTATTGTGGTGTTTGGCTACTATAATGTTATAAGTCAGCATATTATCATTATGCTGTTTTTAGTGTTGAACTATTTACTCTTGTTATCATTTTAATACATTGTACTTGTTTCTTTATTGCTAATGTTAAAACATTCACACTGACTGTTGTGTCTGTTGCAAACATTTGGAGCATTCACACCGCCTGCATTCCAACTGCAACTAATAAGCTCACTGTAATCCATTTTTATATTAAACATTAAAAGTAGAGTTGTGTTTTAAACATACATGTATTTACCAGTTATGTACTTGCCATGTTTATTGCTGTGTATATAGTGATATGTTATTTGTATGATATTTTAAAGAGTGTAAATCACTCTTTTGATAAATTAAAGATTATGGTTTGTTATCATACAGTAAATATCTTACTGCAGCTTTGTTTTTGTATGTTCATGTTACAGGTGAAATATCTAGTTGCACTTGATGAGTTTTGTTAAAATAATTAAATGATCATTGGATTAATCTATAATAGAGGTATGCAGTGTATTATGTAAATGCACACATCCAGTGTGAATGTTATCAGTTTTTCATTTTTGTAAACACATTGCACACTCCACATCCAATATGAATGATCCCCAAAACTGATAGACGTGTAATATTTATTATATTTTATACTTGTTATGTTACATTAATTATGTTATTAAAAATTATGTTTATAACATTAGCGGATAAGTTTCTGTGCTCATTTATGTATATAGGACGGAGCTATCCCTAAAAGATTCCTAAAACTACTAAAAGATATGTCTATCTTCTACTGGCTACGACATGATAACACTCAAGGAATTAACTCTATTATGTTAACAACAATTTTATATTGATACTTTGTGAGTAAAACCAGCATTATAAAAAAAAATTCAATTAATAGTGTTATGTTTCATTTAATTTTAAATTAATTATGTTAAATGTATATAAATTTTATTTTAATACGAGAGAAATATAGTTTATTTATAATAAAATGATCAAATTCAAAAGGTACTTTTTCAGCCATCATTGTCTATTTGTCTATAATAAAAGTTTATTAACTAACAGATAAGAGAAATAGTTAATAATACACGAGTGGCTGTTAGATACCATTTATCTCACAAATTGTTTTAAAATGTTGTTGTTTTTTTTTTGTTTTTTTTGGTTTGTTTAACGACGCACTCAACACATTTTAATTACGGTTATATCGGCGTCGGACATATGGTTATGTCGAGAAAAAAACCCAGTGGTCAGCTGACGGGGATCGATCCTAGACCGACCACGCATCAGGCAGGCACTGTACCACTGGGCCACGCTGCCCGCTAAATTGTTTTAAAAAGTAACAAACGAAAGTGAGTGTGATATGTTTTTAAACAGCGAGTTGTAAGATAAATGATATCTAATGGATACAAATATCATAGTTGTGTCATGTTTTATTGTTTTTCATCTATGATAAATAACTACAAAATACAAGCCCATACGTACCCTATTTTAATAAATGTACTTGTTTGTTGTAAAATTTCCAACTGCTGTTAAAAATGCTATCTCCATCTCACAAGTCTGTATCATCAAACTTGAAAAATAAAACAAACATGTATCACAGCCATCATTCTTGCTTCTTGTGTTACAGGATGTCATGAGAGAAATGTTTTATGTAAAATGTGTGTGCATAGGTGTATGGGTTCCCAATTGTTTTGAGGAGTGGAGCAGACTATTTTTTATCCGAATTATACGTAAATGCATGCCATGTTTTCATATTAGTATTACTGCCAAACAGCTATATACATGTAGGGTTTCAAATGAATCACTACATATTTTAACATGAATTACAACTAATTTTAAGAATAGAATGGTGGAAATACATGGTAAAAAGGCCACAAGTTAGCACATTTTGCCTGAATATCTTGATTGTTTTTACCTGAATTTGAGGATTTGCTATGCGTGTGTGTATGAGAATTAAAAAGAATGTTTGCTAGTATGTTGCCCATGATATACATACATGTAATGCACACATTTCAAACTTATTTTGCTTGTATCTGGTACTTGATATGATTGAGTATAACTAATTTGCACTTATGGCCAAAAGGTATCATTTGGGCTGTGTGTGTGTGTGTGGGGGGTATGTGTGGGTGGGGGTGGAGGTGGATGTTTGGCAGGGTCTATGCAGAGTCCAAGTTGTCTATTGTTCTAGATGTACATTATTTTTCAAGAATCTACACCTATGTAACAATGTAATTTGAAAATTTTATGGATTTAGGTTGGGAATTTGAACCCACTACCGACAGAACTTATTCATTGTAAATGAGTATAATGCTTTAGCCTACGAGGCTTAACATCTGCATGATCAAATAAACATATAATTTAAGTCTTATAAACCTGATACTAGTATTAGTAATGTATTCTGGCAGAACACAATGAAGATTATTGGAAATCAGAGATGACATACGCTCTATGCCAGCCAGCCATCACTGAGGATTTTCTGACCAAATTGTTCATGTTAGGTCTGAAAGGATCCTATTGTTTTGGGTTATTAGTTTTGTAAATATGCTTTTCCATTTTAACCAATATTTCCAATAAAAAAGATAAAATAGGAGTTACACAATTTGTTTTAATGAATAATGCATTGAGTTGGCGAATGCATTTAGAAGTGTAGATTCATGTGATCAATTTGGGAACATCCTTTATTAGTTGAGATTTACTTTTTGATTAAAGTACACAAACTTCCACCACTTTTCAAAAGTTTTGTTCTTCCAGTAACAGTAATTATTCCACTTGATACACTCTTGATGCAAGCACAAACTAAAATGAAATCTGATTTTGCGTAGACAAAATGCTGCAATATCCATGTGAAATCACAGTACAGTAACATTTAGCACTGGTGTTACAAAATGTACCCTCAGATTTGTTCCACTGGTACAGGAATACCTGGTAGTTACATTACTTTACACGTCTGCAGTGTTGCTGTTTTGTGAAAGTTTTGCATGTATTTAAAAAGTAACTGCAAACCTATATCTTCTCATTTGTTTTTCTTTAGGGCTAATTAACATACACAGTTGCTTTCAATATAATTTTAGTGTAACACACAGAGTACTATCTCCTGTCACAGTGATGATTTACACACAAGTGCAAACTTATCTCTTCGATACGTAGAATATAGAAATATTTTCATGTGCTAGTATTTTGAGATTGGTAGACTACATGTATGTACCTTAAACCATTGATTTTAAAAGAACTAAATTTACAATGGCTTCAAAAGAGAAAAAAAAGACATTCTTCACCCTATGTGCTTATACTTGGATCATACCGTAAGCCTACAGTAATCCAGTATCTATCGACACCAATTACTGTTTCTATTGGTATTTTCCAATTACTAATGCAAAATGTAAATTAAATAACATTGGTCAAGTAATGATTTTAGATCAGCCAGGAGTGTTCTACTGTGAAATTAACAATGTAGTGGCATGTTACCTGTTCTATCATCCAAAACTGTTTTTATTACCCAGCTATCAGCCATTCCTATTTCCAGAAATTGACCTTTAACCCATAGGAGTCCGTTCAGGTCAGTCATAGGGCTTAACGTGCACATTCAGAACAAGTTGTTGTACTGCATGCTTGTAATGGGCGCAGGTGTTGACCGTAGACGGCTCCTCCATCCAGAGCAGGAAAGGTTGGAGTGGGTGGGAATATAGGACGGCCTGTGCTGGCAAGTGCAAGATAGCACAGCAGTCCAGCTTGAGTCAGTAGCGGGTGGGAGCATTTCTGAATATCTAGTAAGATTAAGCCAAAAACAAATGAAAGGACTGCGCAAATGTCTTCAGATAATATTTTGGAGGTTAAAGCTGAACTGTTTTAACCTCTGACATTGCCAGGCCAAAAGGGGGAGGGGGAGGTGTAAGTCTGAGGTGAGCAGAATTGGCAATACAAATTTAGAAGACCTAAAGCCAAAATGAGCAGATTCATCCTACTCATGTCTGGACAAAAA
This sequence comes from Dracogyra subfuscus, assembly GCA_016106625.1. Classification (NCBI taxonomy): domain Eukaryota; kingdom Metazoa; phylum Mollusca; class Gastropoda; order Neomphalida; family Peltospiridae; genus Dracogyra; species Dracogyra subfuscus. Next base: position 13,158 of record JAECMU010019825.1, read on the forward strand.
TCTAAAGTCCAAAAAGAAAATTAGTGATCGGCCGAAAAGGTTTTTAGGTGATTTAAGTAATTTGGACGGGCTACCAAAATGAAGTGCATCAGACGGTTTAAAAAAAAATAAACATGGCAAAAATGTTTTGAAGTCTAAGCCCAAAAATGGAAGTTACCTGTCCTAGAAAAGGTTGGCGGTGATGGAGTGTTGTAGCATTCTCCTTGAAGTATTGCTTGGTAATCCACCAGCAGTCAGCTTGGTAATCCGGTGTAGAATTGTATTCTTCATGGCTGATTTCAAAGAGTCCTTGCCGATACACCCCGTTCCGCTCTGATGTTATGTAGTAGGTGTGGCTCCTGTCAACGTACTGGAACTGGTACTGTCCATGACCTGATGGTGTTTGTCTCTGATGAGAGAGAGAGAGAGAGAGAGAGAGAGAGAGAGAGAGAGAGAGAGAGAGAGAGAGAGAGAGAGAGAGAGACAGAGAGACAGACAGACAGACAGACAGACAGACAGAGAGAGAGAGAGAGAGCAATGAACTCCCCCGTTAACAGAGAAATTGAGATGATTTCCGAAACCAACTTCATTGCTCAGAAACTCGAGTAGGACGCACATTGTGGAATGTTTCATTGAAAGATAAAGGGAGCTAGGGATTAGTTTTGACATTTTGCTGAAATAGTAGCTCATCCATTGGAGCCGTGTGACTGGTCTTTTATTTGGCTAGTGATGTTCCAGTGATCAGTTGTACTCAAAAATTGAGTGATTGGGCTCTACTGATGTGATGTTCAATTAAACAAAAACAAATCAGTGTTGTGGAACAACTCTACTCTCATTGTTCCAACAGTTTAAGTGATGGAATTGATTGTACATATGCTTTGGTTTTAGTTTATTTTCATGTACATGACGTGAACATAAAATTAAAAAAACTTCTTCTTTTTTAATAAATACTAGTATTAAAGGTAAAACTAGTGATTTGTAGGGTCTATCAAAGTGAACACAACAATAGGACATGATCCTAATAATTAGTCTTCCTTATATTATGTAAGTATAACTCTAACCACTTGTATAGTCAGAAATTGATCAGTTTGTGCAAACGGATTATAACCAAAAATTGATGTTCAAATTACAACCTATTTCCAATACGGAGGTTAAATTTCTTAGAAGCATGTAGTGTTTTTGAAAGAAGAAAAAAAAAATGTTTTATTTAACGACACGCTCAACACATTTTCTTTATGGTTATATGGCATAAGAGATATGGTTAAGGACCACACAGACATTGAGAGAGGAAACCCGCAGTCGCCACTTCATGGGCTACTTTTTTTTGTTAGCAGCAAGGAATCTTTCATATGCACCATTACACAGGCAGGTTAATACATACCATGGTCTTTGATATACCAGTCATGGTGCACTGGCTGGCCAGTGTTTTTTAGTTAACAGACTAATTGACATTTGCCAAGTTTTTCTCACTGAAGGAAAATTATTTCGAAAAGTTTTATTTAATTTTTTCTTTGAACATATTTCCCTTTACTATATATTAATTTTTTAAAAATCCATTGTAACATTAAAAATATTAATGACAGGACATATTATAAAAATCAACTGAATCTTTAATAACACAATAATGAGTTTCCGTTGGGAAAAATTGACAAAAATAACAGGGATATAAATTATGTTAAAAACAAACACTGTAAATATTTTACAATTTATTAGTGACACAAACAATAATTACAAACCACTAATTTTTTGAAAACTCCATTATATATCAACAGTTGATAAGTAGGGGGAAATGGACAAAAATAAAATTTGTCATTCACTTGTAATTTTAAATCCATCCGAACAGACTAAATTGTTAAGGGAGTCTCCATACACAAAAATAATGAAGCAAAACAACAAACCACAGCTCAATGCATATTTTAGATCCAAAATTATGAACTAAGTTAAGACAATAATAATAATAATAATAATAATAATAATATTACAAATGCTTTCCATTTATTTCAATGTCATTCTGAAAGGTAATAAATAGTTTAAACATCCTTTAAAATCATAATAACACCTTTTTATTAGTTTTTCTCAAACATTTGTACACACTTTTAGGGTTAAAGATCATAAATGATATTAAAATTTAGATACATATATTTTTTTCCATTTTTCTCACATTTGAAAAACTTGAAAAAACACAGAAAGTGTTAAAAGCTGCAATCTCTAGTCACAATTCTATAATATCACTTATGCAAAATAAAAAACATCAACAACTTTTTTAATAAGCATGTCTTCTCTAAAGTCTAATAAGTGTATGTTTTCAAAATTCTAAAATGGTCTCCCATTGTGATACACAATGTTAGGGCTAATGACCATGTCAATTTCACTCTGCATGTGTTCTTGGATTAGGTGTTGTCTCAAAAAGAAAAGTATGCTATATAAAGGAAGACACATTTATTTAAAGATGCACTCAACACATTTTTATTTACGGTTATATATAGACATATAGTTACGGTCAACTCAGATAATGAAAGAAACAACACTTGCCACCACTCAATGTGTTACCAGTAGTAATAAATAAAGAGCATTACACAACTATTAAATACACCCACTCACCCTCCTGTAATGCTACAAAATGTTTGGACCTACACCTGCCCAC
>JAECMU010019879.1:1042-18639 GCA_016106625.1 Dracogyra subfuscus
TTCCCACATACCTTTCTCACATGGGCTAGGTCTATCTCACATGGGCAGATATGAGAGAAATATTTATTCCGCATGGGCTGACGTCATGGAATGCTCCTGTCTTGCATGGCCAGGGATGGGAGAAACATGTATATTACTACAACCCAGCCTTCACTATAAGCTAGTATTACACCCTGTTCGAAAGAGTAGCTCATGACGTTGTGACATCTGGTTTCCTTTCTCAATACCTGTGTGGTCCTTAACCGTATGTCATATAACCGTAAATAAAATGTTACAATATTTCCTTTCCTTACACCCTGTTCGATTTCACTTTGGATCCGCCACTGCATTGCTGATCATCTTCATTTGAGATAAATAACACACTCAGTTTAATATGATAATATTGTCTTTTAGTAATATAAGGTGCGAGACAAACAGAAAATAGAACATTCTTAACACAGTGGTACAGACTAATACTATTGCAGTGTCTGCGCATAACTGGGGTTTTTTTTTTGAGTTACCATCCGGACAAGTGGTGACAGCACTTTCACTTGCCCAGTTCTATTTTCACTTGCACGAATAATATTTTCTGAAGAAAAAAAAAAACCAACAATATTGCAACAGATTATAAGAGAAAACACGATTTTTGTTTTTTTAATCGGTCGCCAGACGGGCAACCTTAGGCTACTGTGGGTTTTCAGTCACCCATCGTTGTTTTCAGTTGCCAGGGACGATCGGCGACCGTTAAGTTCGAACCCTGCTATTGCAAAAACATTTTCAAAATGGTTCCGAACCAACTGCCGATTTTTGCAGATACATGCATTTTAGGAATTATCTTGTTTATAGATTTGTAGATAGGCCTACCTATACTTTGTGTATGGTCCTTATCAGTTTGACAATGAACACTGTTTATCCATCTACTGATGAATCCGGGACAATTTGTCCAGAAATACATTAAAAAAATTCTTGGACGATTCGTCGGTCCAATAGCGTATGGGTTTTTTTTGTGTGTTTTTTTTGTTTTTTGTTTTTTGTGTGTGTTTTTTTGTGTGTGTTTTTTTTATTTTAAATTTACCGTACATTTTATCCATAGACGAAATAAATTTATGTAAATTTTATTCCTGTTGTTGGTCATGAGAATGTTTGTATAATTATAAATATATCGCCATCAAACGTAAAACGATCAAACTGGCGGATACATTTTCGAACCTCTACCGAAAATGTATCATAAGAAGCCCACCCTTTATCCGACAAGGTATAGACATTTACATTTGATTTGCCTAGTCTATAATATGCATGCTGCAAACTGAGCATCCCATCTCTGTTCTACTGCCCCAAGTTTCGCTGTAATATTTATTATTGTCTTGTACATTATATTATGCTGATAAGTTGTACACACCTAAAACACTAAATCAAAAGAACTTGAGACTATGTTGGAAGCTACTCTAAATGTTGTATAATATGTTAAATAGACATTGTTCCTTTCTTGTCAAATAGAATGGATGACACCTCTGTCTAAAAGCTGCCTTTACGTTGGTGCGGTTTTACCCGCGCGGCTATTTCTACCGTTAAAGGGACATTCCCGAGTTTGTTGCATTGTAAGATATTTCAGACTAATAAAATATTTCTACGATTAAACTTACATATTAAATAAATTTTCTTGTTTAGAATATCAATGTCTGTATATTCAATATGTTTCTGGTCGTCTTAATATTTGTAGGGAGCCTAAACTGGATTTTGTCTTCAAATAATTTCGTACGTACGAAAAAATCTGTTTTAGGAAATAAAATGAACGATCAGAAACACGTTTAATAAAGAATCACTAATATTCTAAACAAGAAAATATATTTAATATGTAAGTTTAATCGTAGAAATATTTTATTAGTCGATAACATCTTAAAATATTGTAGCAAACTCAGGAATATCCCTTTAAGAGGTAAAACTTGAATGCGTTGATTTGCATTGACGTCTTTCCATTGACACGGGTGCTAGCCGTACGTCCATCAAAAGTCGATCATGAATCGCTTTTTTTTACAGCCATGATTGCCCATCTCCCGCAATTGTGTGTTTTATAGCGTCATTTAATTTTTAAGTTTTCGGATTAGGGATTTTTATTTTAACATTCTTCGTACAAAGCACGAGCAAAAGTTCACACATGAGCAAATGAACATTTTAATAGATTTGATATAAGAAAACCCCGACATTTATAAGCAATTCTTAAGTCACAATAAGTTCCACGAAACGATTGTAGTACTAAGATCACCTTAAGTGCATATGGTAGTTACACAGTTACGGCATCTTAGCACTAAGGTCTTTTCGTGGAACGGGGCCCTGCTCTGGGCCCGTGCTTATAAAACTTAAAGTCTAGACTTTAAAGGGACATTCCCGAGTTTGCTGCATTGTAAGATGTTTCCGACAAATAAGATATTTCTACGATTAAACTTACATATTAAATATATTTTCTTACTTAGAATATCAATGTCTGTATATTCAATGTGTTTCTGGTCGTCTCAATATCTGGTAAGAATACCAAACTGGATTTGTCTTCAAATAATTTCGTACGTACGGAAAAATAATTTTTAGGAAATAACATGAAATTTAACCTAGAACGATCAGAAACACGTTTAATATACAGCCACTAATATTGTATGCAGAAAAATATATTAGATATGTGATTACAATCGTTATAAAGTCTCTGTTAGTCGATAACATCTTAAACATTGCAGCAAACTCAGGAATGTCCCTTTAATAAAGTTCAGACATTAACGTAATGCTATTTGAATGGCGTTGCCATGACATTAAAGTCTGGACTTTATTAAAGTCTAAACTTTAAGGTTTATAAGCACGGGGCCTGAGCTAACAATTGCTGGACGAAGATCGCCAAAACAACCGAAGAAGTTTTTTTTGTTTACCGACACCACTAGAGCAAATTGATTTTTAAGAATCGGTTATTGGATGTCAAACATTTGGTAATTACGACATATATAGTCGAAGACTCGCTATATTTTTTCCACTAGTAGCAATGGATCTTTTAAATGCACCATCCCACAGACAGGATAGCACATGCCACGGCCTTTGATATACATATATCCTAGTTGTGGTGCATTGGCTGGAATGAAAAATAGCCCCGCCCTGCTAGAAAATTTAACGTTCAATACACGACATGTATAATAAATAAATAAATAAATAAATACATAATAATAATAATAATAATAATAATAATAATAATAATAATATTATTATGTAATATTATGCTACTATTATACACGCATATAATTGTAAAGGTGATAAACACAACAATCATAATGAATTGAAACAATATTAGGTACAATAAACAACGTCTACACAGATTCGGTGACGGATCCAGAAATTTTGCAATGTGTTAATTTTGAAATATGTCAATTTCGTCAATTGAAATAGATAATAATACATGAGTAGCCGTTAGATAGCATTTATCTTACAACACGTTGGTTTAAAATGTATCTAACGAGCGAAGGTTCTCAAAAACCCAGGTTTTAAGCAAATGTTAACATCTTTTTGGACTAAAAGTTAATTACCGCCTTTTCACTTGTAGCTAACTTACACGTTACAGACATTCCCAGTCTAGAGCTCGTCGCGGTAAGACGTGTTTGTTTCGCTTGTGCACACTGCACGTGCTTTCGCGGCTCAATTTGGGGATCCTTCACTTCGCTGTTTTCGTCAGCGAAGTGAAGTTTTCTACTGGGAGTGTATGCGGCCATTGGAACTGATTTAACGCTGGAACGCTTCTCGTTTCGACAGTCTGCACCACCAGGTTGGATTTTTTTAGCGAGATTCCTTGCCTCCACGTCATTTCTCCGTCTTGTTTGGCGAGTTGTTTGGCGACTCGTATGACGACAATTCTGCAGAACGCCACGGTTGTTCGCGTTTGGTCTCTACATGTCCGAGCCTGTCCTATCAGCACTGGATGATTGACCGCCCCACTCTAAGAAGAAGTAGGAAGCGGGGTCGGCCCTTACTACTCTGTTTTAGACTTTACTTTGTTTTATATTGATACCATCTCGTATCCTCCGGAGTCGGGCCCGTCCGTACCAATATACCAACCCATGACGACTGGACTATACCCTACTCTGATTCTCTCTCATTCAGACGGATTTGGCTTTTCAAGATCTGTATTTCAACACAGCACTACACCTTCAATATATACTGACTGTCAATCTAGGGGTTTTCTTGACGGGATGCAACCCATCTCGTCCCTACAAGCTGTGCATCCTAACGGCCTTAACGAGGCCACCCACGAAGATGTAGATCGGACTTTAAAGTTTTAGACCTTCGTTCAAAAGTTTATGTCCAAATTACTTTCTTTTTTAATGTTATTAAATAGTCTGATCCTCTCTTTTTTCTCTTATTTATTTTTGGACTGTCCTTCTAAAATGCTCCAAATTATATAAATATTCTTTTTATTTTTGGCTTGTAACTGTTTGTTTTTTTGTTTGTTTTTTAAAATTCGATTAACATTTTTTACTAATTGCTATTTTCAAAATTCTGCCCATTTTCACACCACACACCCCCCCCCCCCCCCACCTCCATCCCCAGTCAGGCCACCGATCTTATCTAATTTCTTTTTGATCATCCGATCTAATCTAGCGACCAAATTAGTCCGGCCGTCAGAATGAGATTTTGGGCTGAACCTTGTTTTGAATAACATAGTTTTTTTAATAGCGATTTTACATATCCAGACCATCCACATTTATAATCCAAGTGATGCCACGCTGGCATCCTTGAGCAATTTGAGATATTTGCATAAATCCAAGATGGCCACCAAATTTCAATATTATTCCATATATTTACACTTGCATAACATATTTACGAATTTTCAAACTTTGTAAAGCGGTTATTGAGCACAACTAATTGTTTGAGAACTTTTATGATATAAATGACATATTGACGCATTTGCATAAATCCAAGATGGCCACCATATTTCAATAACATTCCATATATTTGGACTTGTATGGCATATTTACGAATTTTTAAACTTTGTAACGCGGTTATTGGGCACAAGTCATTGTTTGGGTCCTTTTATGATGTAAATGACATATTCACTTATTTGCATAAATCCAAGATGGCCAGCAAATACTCATTTCGCAATATATTTGTAAATGTAATACAGCTTTACTGTGTTGCCCTTGACGTCATGTGGATATACCCTGACCGATTCTCTAACATTGTCCTCCGGCTTGGCGGCATGCACTTGCTAATGAGCTTTATTAGGTCTATAGGAACTTTGATGACAAAGACAGGATTGTAGAAGTACTAGAGTCAGTGTTTGGTGGAGTAGGGAAAATGTTAACAGACAAGAAATTTCCCCAAAATATCCGCGCTTTGCGGTTAGTTGCCGAAGAACTACTTAGGGATATCGTTCTGCAGCATCCATTAATGTCTTCTACCACAGACCTATTAGAAGAACTAAAACGGCGCAGTCTGTTGAGTAAGACAACAAAGCTCTGGGTTAACATGCTGATCAAACTAGTCTTACTGACTCTTAATATACGTAAGAGCTGAGAGGGAAGGTGACCGGCCACTGCACTTGGACACTGTTAGACAGATGATCCCATACTTGATCTCAGCGAGGCATGTCAATTATGCCCGTTATGGCCTCTTTTACCTGGAGTCAATGACAACATTGCCAAGGGCAGTGTTAGACCGTTTTATGGATGGTGAACATGTCATGCGCCACATCCAGGGCTTATGGAATGGGATATGGAGTGATATGTTTATAGAAACAACGTTCATGCGATACGGACATGGGAAAGGTGGGATCATTGGAATAACGTTAAAACCACAGGCCCTTAAGACATGGACACTCAGTCTCCATGCATGCAGTCAACTGGTTGGAGACATAAGTCGAGTGTGTGAGGAAACTACCTCAAAATACCAGAATGCTCACAAGGAGGAGATGAATGCAAGGATTGCGTCAGATAAACAGGACAGGTTGTGGCTTCGGAAAAAGCTGGAACTTTGTATTGATCCACTCAATTCAGAAGGACACCCAACAAATATTGTCAATATTGTGAGTGGGTGCATTGCGCCATCATCGGTGAATGTCCATGATGCACTAGCAATTGTCAGCCAGCAAATGAAAGAGTTTGAAAAAAGTTGGCCTGCAGTGTTCCATAACACAGTTTCCAAGACAGTTGAAACAATGTCAGTTACAAAGAAACATGTGAAAGTTGGCGAGACCAATGCCATTGACACGAACGTCATATACCAGATAATTATGGGTCTTCAAGCTAGTTCAAGGGAAGTAGAGTTAGAGCGTGTGTTGTCATATGAGTTGGCACCTCTGGCAACATCAATGTTCATGGATGCAGGAGATCTGCGAATAGCCACATCAAAGTCAACCTTGAAAAAACAGCTTCAAATAGAAATCTCAGGACGGCATGCTACCGAGGATATTTCTTGCACTGTGATCGATGGATGTGCGTTACTGTGGATACTATACTGACCAGCAAATGGAAAGGTTAGTGACTTTGTAGCTAGTTTCAAGAAACACATAGGTACAATGTTGAACACAGGCGATGTTTACCTCGTGTTTGATAGGTTTCGTGAATACAGTACGAAGTCTGTAACACGACATACACTAGCTGGAAAGGTAGCCAGTAGAGTGCATCAGCTGACTCTTAATACCGAACTTGTGTCACAAAATGCTGTGCTTCTGGTCACTGCAAACAAAGTCAGCTGATAAATATTATCTGTACAGACTTCAGGAACGATGTAGAATTCCACAAGGCTCACACACAAAACCACAGACTCGTGGTCACTGGGCAAGATGACACACCATTTGACATAAGTGACGGCGGTGTTGTGCACTTGCGACACGAAATGAAGACGTCTCACGAGGAAGCCGACACCATTGTTGATCAGCAGTCGATTGTGGCTGCCAAGGATAACACTGGCGTATCGGTCTTGTGTGATGACACAGACGTGTTTGTGTTACTACTGTACCACTACTCAGAGCAGAAACTGACATCTCCATTCCTGATGAAATCGCCAGTGAATGACAGAGCTGTTGTAGACATCCGGGCAACCGTAGCTAAGCATAAATCCATATTAGCAGGACTTATACCTGCTCACGCACTATCGGGATGTAACACAGTTGCGTCCTATTTTGGTATCGCCAAAGGCAAGGTACTGAAGACACTACGGGCTGGATACTCGCTCTCCCTGTTGGGTGACATGGATGTCGGAATGCCACAGGTCATCGAACAAGCAAGTGCGTTCATTGTAGCATGCTATAGACAACCGAGCTGTGTCACAATGTCTGAAGCACGTCTGAATGTTTTGGCTCTAAGAACTGGGACTGGAGAGACAAGCACCTGTCGCGGTTGGAGAGACAAGGACTGGGATGTGGAGGTGGACAGCGAAAGAAGTTGAAAGATAAGGAGGAGTTGCCAGATCGGGAAAGAAATGAGATGGAATTCAAAGGAGAGAAAAGGAAAGGGGGCAGTGGGATAAAAAAAAAAAAAGATAAAAAAAAAAAAGAAAAAAAGATAAAAGAAATGGGACTGGAACAGCATCCACTCCGAAACTTAGTTCTCTCGTTCCAACCACTGAAGCGTTTGTTGAAAATGTAAGAAGGGCACATTTGCAGGCGCATGTATGGAAAGAGGCGTTGGTATTACAGCTTGATCCAGTTCAGTATGGTTGGATGAAAGATGATCATACCAAATCCCTTTCACCTACTGTTGTACCCAGTACTATAGATGTTGCACCTGCAGATATTTTGCAGCTCATCGAGTGCTCATGTGCAACAGACACCCAATGCAACACTATGAAATGTCGGTGTAGCAAATCGAAGCTTGCATGCACTATATTTTGTGCATGTCGTGCAACCAACTGCTGTAATGTTCTCACTAGTTCAGTGGAGTCGGCTGTTGACATAGAAATTGGAAACACGAAACGGTCGTTCACATCGAACAAACTATTTCCCGTGTAATGAAGGTTGAAAGGCTCCTTGAACAACACTCAACTAATCTATGACTGTATGTAGCCCTGTAGGGTCCTCATGAAGAAATTATAAACTAAAATTGCAATATATAGAAATAAGGCCCACAGAATGGAAATGTTACAAAACTAACATACAAGACGATACACCACCAGCATATCCATGAGGGATCGTAATACCCATTTGGTAGGCATCACTCTGTCGCTGGGTTATAAACATTCCGCTGTGGTCATGGTGGTGGTCTAATGTAGTTTCATAGAAATCCTGTTGGTATTAATTTTGTGTTCTGTGGAGCTTCCGTTGTTTTTTTCATAGAACATTCTGCTGATGTTCTTGTAATTCTATCATTTGGGGATAATATAGCTATGGTTGTGTTGGGTATATCGACCCACATGCCTTGATAAATACGTTGCCGTCGCCGTATTACATTATCTTACATAAGCCATACTATATTACATTTACAAATATTTTGCGAAATAAGTATTTGCTGGCCATCTTGGATTTATGCAAATGAGTCAATATGTCATTTACATCATAAAAGTTCCCAAACGATTACTTGTGCCCAATAACCGCGTTACAAAGTTTGAAAATTCGTAAAAATGCCATACAAGTGCAAATATATGGAATGGTATTGAAATTTGGCGGCCATCTTGGATTTATGCAAATATCTAAAATTGCTCAAGGATGCCAGCGTGGCATCACTCGGATTTTACATGTGGATAGCCTAGACATATAAAATCATCAATAAAAAAACCCTATGTTATTCAAAACAAGGTTAAGCGCCTGACGGCCGGACTAAATTTGATGAGTAAAATTTTCTTTATTAATTATATTAATTAGAGATGCGCATCAAAATTTTAAAGGCCCACTATTTAATTTTGGCATGTAAATGTCAAAATTGTCCGCTTAACTATCCAGAGACCGGTCCCGGGACGGACATGCTCGAAACTCTAGTGGTATATGAGAATGTAAACATTATTCGCACTCGCACGTTAGAGACACATGTTTGTCAGGTTAACTATACGTCACGGTGTAATCGATTTCGACTGTGCCATTTTTTCACTTGATATATGACACTAGTGACCCAGTCGTACATGTGTAAACAAATATGTGTTACAAAAATAAACGAATGATATTCTCACCAACGGGTAAGGAAAACGGTTTATTGTGTGCGTGTGCGCGTGTGTGCGTGCGTGTGTGCGTGCGTGTGTGTGTGTGCGTGCGCACATGTGTGTGTGTGTGCGCGCGCGTGTGTGTGTGTGTGAGAGTAGTCAGAAATGCCCGTTCTAATACCACAACACTCCTATGTTTGAAGTAAAATACCTTTACATCGATCATACATATTAATCACCAAGACACACACTACAGACATAAACCCGACAACACCCACATTCAGCTAAGCTTCGGGAAACTCCGACTGCAATCTACTAAAGCCGCTGACGTATTTCGTGACCTAGTTTCACATGATCGCCCACTCGGCGATTCCGTCTTCCACGGGCCGTCGCATACGACAATACGACAGGTTATCTAACTATTACAACTGTCTCACACAATTAATTAAAATTCTTGGTCTGTGTGTAATTTAAAATTAAATTATGATAATTAATGTAAGTCGAGATTGCAGATTTAAAAAAAAACCCCGAAAATTTCCAGGCAAGAAAACCCAAACAATCAGCCTCAGGGTGGGCGACAGCTCGCTAGATTCATCTCATATATTTGATATGTGGTCAAATATAACAAAACGCAATTTCAGCAACATNNNCCCCCCCCCCCCCCCAGTCCCGGGACATTTTTACCCTTTCGCTTATTAATAACATTAACATTAACATTAACATTAGAAGAAGTTTGCTCACTGCGCTGACCTAATTAAATTCAATGGTTATAACGTTTTAACGCTGGCTTTTTCACTGTCAATATAATTTTTATTTTAATAAAACGGCGATCGTAAGTCAGTTCGCTCAGAATATGGAACTTTAACCATTTTTCTACCCGAAAATAGTTTTGTTATATTTTTCTGATTGATTTTTCCACCGTCATTTTTCATGTTTTTATATCGTTTAAATTTCATTCCTAATGGAAAAGCTTGAGGATTCCCTGCTAAACTCGGAGACTCGAAGGGATTCCCCGTGTGAAGCATTTTGACAGAAGGCGGTTTCATTCCATTTCGCTAATTAATGACTTACCTGCCGAACTATCAGTGTAAATATTTTTTTTGATTGGTGCAGATTATAATTCGTCATTTTTTTTAGTTTAAAAAGTGAAGTTTACGAACTTTCTTACTCTCACGTGGTGAAAACGTCAAAGTTTGTAAACAAATTTATCAATTTCTCGATTTTATGGACTCTTTGCGATTGATTGTAGATTATGCTAAATGTGTAATATTTATAATTTTTGTCTTATAAACGACACGAAGGTGTATTTTGTGTCTTTTGTCCGATAAACATCTGACATGCGTGGGCTGTACCATTGCTGCTGATGCAAGGTGTGGATGAGTTGTGTGTTCTGTGTATTTCGTGGGCCTATACTACAAACAGCTAGCAGTATGAGTAGGTTTTTTTCCTTTATTATTTTAGTTTGGATCGACGTTTTGGAAATAACAAAAACAATAATAAAAAACAAACATTCTGTGAATTAAATAAAATTATTTCAAAGATTCTATTTTTCTTTTAGCAATTCTCCACGGTCATTTTAATAACCATAGCAACCACAAACTTCAATTAAAATTACTTTGTTGTATTACTGGATTACTGCTACTAATTGATTTTGAAAAAAACATTCGATTCTTTATCTTGGTCGTTTATATAGAAAGTGTTAGATATATTTAACATTAAAACATCCATTAAAAACTGGATAAAAACGTTTTACAATAATTCTTTATCTAGTGTAATACAGAATGGATTTTAATCTGAAGCTTTCAGATTAGAAAGGGGTTGTAAACAAGGAGATCCGCTGTCTCCTTATATATTTATTCTGTGTGCTGAAGTACTTGCAATTATAATAATAAACTCTAGCAATATTAAGGGAATCAGTATTGATGGCGAAGAATATTTAATTTCGCAATATGCAGATGACACAAGTTTCATTCTTGATGGTTCTCCCGAGTCTCTGTACAATATATTATTGGTTTTAGATTATTATGCATATATATACCGGTATATATATATATATATATATATATATCAGGCATAAACATTAATTTTCTAAATCAAAAGCTATATGGATTGGAAAGAAACAGTTTTCTAAGGATGTGTTCCATCGTACGCGGTGGAAGTTAGAATGGGACGCAACACAATTTAATTTGCTCGGTATCAACTTCGCAGTTAACATGGAACAAATAATTGAACTGAACTATGATTCTAAAATAATAGAAATGCAAAAATTAATGAGGTTATGGTCTGTTAGAAGATTAACAGTTTTAGGAAGAATACCAGTACAAATGACAAATTTATAAAAAATGTAAATACATTATTTTTTAAATTTATTTGGCAGTGGAATACTGAAAAACTGAAACGGAATCAATAAATACAAAATTACAAACAGGTGGTATTAAAATGATAAACACATCTAATTTTATAACAGACTTAAAATGCACGTGGATTCGAAGAATGTTTTTAAATGACTCAAAGTGGATAACTTTGTTTAAATCGGTTACAAACATATCTTTAAAACACTCGATTATACAAGGCGATTATTTCCTAATGTCAAAATTCTCCAGAAACGATGCCACATCTATATTTTTGACTGCAGTTAGATTTACCACATTTGGGGAGCTACAAAACATTGGATACAGACTGAAACTGGAATTGATATTTGTTTTAACCGAGATATTGTGATGTTTGGTATGGTTAATAATGAACACAGCAACTTTGTAAATTGGTTAATTATCAATATTAAATATTATATTTATAATATGAAAGTACAGAAAAAAATATTAAATATAAATGGAGTTAAAAATATATTGCGAAACAAATTTGAAATCGAAAGGTTTATTTCATACAAAAATTGTGAACATGAAATTTTCAATTACCAATGGATACAGTGGCTCAATCTTTTTAACTGAAACTTGTTATAAATAGCTTGTTTCGAATTGCAGGTCTTTTCGTTTGTAATTGCAGGTTTTTTCGTTTCGAAATATGTCTCTTTTCGTAGCATAGATTTTAAGTCCCCCCCCCCCCATTATTTTTTTTATTTATCTATCTACAGTATCTATTCATTCATTAATTTCTTTCTATTCTGTTGTATTTTCTTTCTTTCCTTCTACTTTTCTCAACTCTTTCCAAGATATGAATCATAGCATCTTGGCTTTCTTTGCCAATCCCCAACCATAAGCGAACACTAGAAATATATTTATATGTTAAATTACTATAATATTATGCATTTTCACTTATATTTCAACTCTTTTGTAAGGCCATGAAATCAAGGATCCCCAACCTTGACATGGTGAAACTTGGCTGGGGATAATACATTATTAAAAAAAAAAAAACACACCCAAATTACTATGTTGTATGGACATTCCTGAGTTTGCTGCATTGTAAGAGGTTTCCAACTAATACAATATTTCTACGATTAAACTTACATGTTAAACATATGTTCTGGTTTAGACTATCAAGGTCTCTATATACAATGTGTTTCTGGTCGTCTTAATATTTTTAAAAGGCCCAAACTGGATTTTGTCTTGAAATAATTTCGTACGTACGAAAAAACTATATTTTAGGAAATAAGATGAAATTTAACCAAATATAAATATTAGAATGACCAGAAACGCGTTTCATATCCACCCACTAATGTTTTATGCAGAAAAAATATATTTGATATGTAATTACAATCGTTAAAAAGTCTCTGTTAGTTGATAACATCTTAAAACGAGCAGCAAACTCGGGAATGTCCCTTTAAGGTGGTTGCGTTTTGAAGATTTTGACGAAAACGCGATATTTGACATTTTGTGTGAAATTCATGAAATTCAACCCTCCTAAATTGACAAATTTTAATACATTGTATGAATTCTTTATTTATTGCAAAGGAATAAAAATATACTATTATACTATAAATTTCGTTAAAAACAAACCCGGGTGTTTGTTTTCTTGATTATTTTAGTTTGAGCCGAAATATAGTCAAAAAAGGAAAACAAAGTTTGGAAATTTTAAAAAAGATTTAGTTTTTTTAGAAGTAAAGTTATTGCTGAAAACGTAGGTGCCGATTGCCGCGACGCGAACGATAGTTAAGAGCGTGCAAGGGTCAGGGTTTGGAGTCGGTATCTGGATTAAAAATGCCATGCCTCGACTGGGATCCGAAACCAGTATCTACCAGCCTGTAGACCGATGGCCTAACCACGACGACGATTATATGTAATATATAAATAATATATGGAACTGTTTTTAAGATCGGTCCTTTTCTTTAGGTACCAAAGGAACCAGTGCCCCACGACTGGTATATTAAAAGCCGTAATATGCGTTCCTGTCTGTGTGAAAGTGTTTATAAAGCATCCCTTTCTGCTGATGGAAAAATGTAGCGGGTTTACTTTGAAGACTACTAATTAAAATTAGCAAATGTTTGACATCCATGATTAATAAATTAATGTGCTCTAGTGGTGTCGTTAAACAAAGCCAACTTTTTATATGTTATGTCATTACCGGAGGGTGTCTATAATTTTCAAAGTAAGACAGAAATGGGCCCGTCATGTTGACGAAGGGGTGGGTAGAGCACTCCCATTCTTCCATAATTCTTGCATGGATTGTAACGAAACAAAGCAGTGTCTAGGTGGCAGAAAGATGAATATTCAAGTTTTGTCTGTTTTGTTTTGTTTATTTTTGGTTGTTGACTTTATAAACCTTTTACCGGCCTCGGTGGCATCGTGGGTAGGCGCTTGCTGCGGTGGGTCTGGACATACCATTGACGGAGAATGTGAACTCTGCGAGGAAGGTATTGCTATTGCAATTATCAGCTAGGACGTTAAAAATGTATCCTTAATGAGCAAGCCCGGCCTCGGTGGCGTCGTGGTTAGCTCTACAGGCTGGTAGGTACTGGGTTCGAATCCCAGTCGAAGCATGGGAGTTTTAATCCAGATACCGACTCCAAACCCTGAGTGCTCCGCAAGGCTCAGTGGGTAGGTGTAAACCACTTGCACCGACCAGTGATCCATAACTGGTTCAACAAAGGCCATGGTTTGTGCTATACTGCCTGTGGGAAGCGCAAATAGAAGATCCCTTGCTGTTAATCGACTAAAGAGTAGCCCATGAGGTGGCGACAGCGGGTTTGCTCTCCAAATCTGTGTGGTCCTTGACCATATGTCTAACGCCATATAACCGTAAATAAAATGTGTTGAGTGCGTCGTTAAATAAAACATTTCTTTCTTTCTTTCTTTCTAAACTTTTTGTGTGGAGGGTACAATATTGTACGATATCTGGGCTGCGTTCAGTCAGACCTAAACGAAAAACGTCAGCTGGACTGGTTTAGGCCCTGTGCGCTTGACGGTAAATCAAATGTCAAATGGGGCAGGTTGAATCACCTCATGGGACAGGTTGAGTCATCCCATGAGACAGGTTGCGTCACCCCATGTGACAAGTTTAGTAACCCCATGGCGAAGGTTGAGTCACCCCATGGGACAGGTTGAGTCACCCCATGGGACAGGTTGAGTCATCCCATGGGACAGGTTGCGTCACCCCATGGGTTGAGTCACCCCATGGGGAAGGTTGAGTCACCCCATGGGACAGGTTGCGTCACCCCATGTGACAAGTTTAGTCACCCCATGGCGAAGGTTGAGTCGCCCCATGGGACAGGTTGAGTCACCCCATGGGACAGGTTGAGTCACCCCATGAGACAGGTTGAGTCATCCCATGGGACAGGTTGCGTCACCCCATGTGACAGGGTTAGTTACCCCATGGCGAAGGTTGAGTCACCCCATGGGGAAGGTTGAGTCGCCCCATGGGACAGGTTGAGTCACCCCATGGGACAGGTTGAGTCACCCCATGGGGAAGGTTGAGTCACCCCATGGGTTGAGTCACCCCATGGAGAAGGTTGAGTCACCCCATGGGGAAGGTTGATTCACCCCATGGGGAAGGTGGAATCACCCCATGGGGAAGGTTGAGTTACCCCATAGGGTAGCTTGAGTTGGATATAGCAGTTTTAGGCTACATTCAAATAAATGTCATTGAAATGTCTGTATGTTCGACGTCTAAATATCAAGAGATTGCTTTACTAGTCAGTTTACTTGCAGATGCTGCCAATAATTTAGTTCGTTGGCCAATGAATGAATGAATAAATGAATGAATAAATGAATGAATAAATGAATGAATGCTTATCGACACCCCAGCACGAAAAAGACAACGATTATTTAGTGTCAAACTATGGTAAATGCAACAATAATGTTCGTTGGCCAATGTCGGCACACTCCTCGTGGCACCAGTCCAGTCACTAATAACACCGTATCAAGCCTTTTTTTTTTTTTTTTTTTTTTTAACGACGCACTCAACACATTATAAGTACGGTTATATCGGCGTCGGACATATGGTTATGTCGAGAAAAAAAAACAACAAAAAAACCACCCAGTGGTCAGCTGACGGGGATCGATCCTAGACCGACCGCGCATCAGGCTGGCACTCTACCACTGGGCCATGCTGCCCGCTCGGGACGACAAGAAGCAGCAAGATAAGCTACAAGGCTATAGCTATGGAACACAAAAGTAACTTGGTGATGGTGGGTGGTGAATGGTGAATGGTGATGACTACCAACTCGAGAGATAAGTCAGTACAATTTAGAGTTGGCATTCGAGGTACATCCCCTGCGCGTGCTGTAACCTCATCGTGGTGCAGGGGTGTAACATTCTCTTTGAGAATGGCCAATACAGCACAAATTGAAATTTTAAATAAAATTCGGTGTCCGTAAAATGCTGTGATATTTGTATTTATTGCACAGTCCTTTACACTGTGTTTTGTATCATTCTTGATTTTTGGTTGTTGTATTTACCATAGTTTGACACCCAATAGCCGATGTATTTTTCGTGCTGGGGTGTCGTTAAACATTCATTCATTCTATTCATTCGAGGTACATTTTAGCATGCTAAAACTATTAGAAAATGGTTGGTTTCTTAGAGGAGATATGTAGCTCGTCGGCAGAGCGCTCGTCTGAGCTACGATGTTTCGTGCGATCGATAACCGTCAGTCGAGTCTAGGAGTTAGTCGCCCACACAACTGGTGGTGTGTACTGTCCTGCATACGGAAAAAGTGCATAATTTGACCTATAGGTCATCGTACAATGTGGCTGAATTAAGAGAAATAATAGCTTTTTCCATTAAGTTTTATGGTCTCCAGGATAAAAATGCATAATGCTATTTAACTTTATTCCCTTATCTCATTATTATCTATTGTAAGTGTACCGGCCTCGGTGGCATCGTGGTTAATCCATCGGTCAATAGGCTGGTAGATATTGGGTTCGGATCCCAGTTGAGGCATGGGATGTTTAGTCCAGATTCCGATTCCAAACTCTGAGTGAGTGCTCCACAAGGCTCAATAGGTATGTGTAAATCAATTGCACCGACCTGTGATCCATAACTGGTTCAACAAAGGCCATGATTTGTGCTATCCTGCCTGTTGGAAGCGCAAATAAAATATCCCTTGCTGCTAATCGGAAATAGTAGCTCATGAAGTGGCGACAGCGGGTTTCTTCTAAAAAATCTGTGTGGTCCTTGACCAAAATTATGTCTGACGCCATATAACCGTAACTGAAATGTGTTGAGTGCGTCGTTAAATAAAACATTTCTTTCTTTCCTTTTCTATGGTAGTTGTCGGGTACTCGGGCACGGGTCGAGTTTGACCATCATGTACTGGAGTCTAATATTTGGGACTTATGTAGGCCCTAGTCAGAATCAACCCATCGAGCCAGACATAGTGCCCAGATCTTAAAGTTACATACCCTAATTTCAACCCGTTAAAATGGACACCAAGTTTGGTTAATCTATAAACTTGTAACACATTTGTATTGGATACATTGAAGGGACATTTCTGAGTTTGCTGCAATTTTTAAGATGTTATCGACCAACAGACTTTATAACCATTGTAATTACATATCAAATATATTTTCCTGCATAATATATTAGTGGCTGTATATTAAACGTGTGTCTGGTCGTTCTAATATTTGTTCTTGGTTAAATTTCATTTTATTTCCTAAAATACTTTTTTTCGTTCGTACGAAATTATTTGAAGACAAAATCCAGTTTGGGCTTGTTACAAATATTAAGACGACCAGAAACACATTGAATATACAGACACTGATATTCAGAACAAGAAAATATATTTAATATGTAAGTTTAATCGTAGAAATATTTTATTCGTCGGAAACACCTTACAATGCAGTAAACTCAGGAATGTCCCTTTAACTACAAACTGAAACAAAGAGTCTGTGACATTGAAATGGGAAAATACCCTGAAAAAGTAAACTATAAGTCGTTTCTTAAACCGTTACTTTTCAAAGGTACACCCCTGCTCGTGATGTAACCTCGGTGGTGTAGGGGTGTAACATTCCCTTTGATACAACACAAATCCCCTTGTCTTCTTAGAAAATTATTTTATTAAACTGCCTGAAAAATGGTGGACTATTCTATTAAAATTCAGAACATCCAACCACTATTTACCTATAGAAA
>JAECMU010019891.1:0-18735 GCA_016106625.1 Dracogyra subfuscus
GTTGAGTGCGTCGTTAAATAAAACATTTCTTTCTTTCTTTTACTACAAGTTATAAGTTAAGTTTAAAACAAATTAAACCTTCAAAACTGACACTGCCTTTAGACTGAGCCACATAACCATAGTTAACAAGGCGCCGATTGGTTAATGTTTACTATTTTGCCACCAATATGGCGGCCTCAATGGTTCGCCAGGGCCGAAATCTAAGAAGTGGGCGATTCCGAAGTATGTTGAACGTCTATTTTAATATATATTGAGAACAAAATAGATATACTTGATTATCTATACGATGCAATTAATATTTTGTGTTATCTTCTTTTTTCAGATCGCCACGAAAGTGAAACCGAAATCCGTCTTGACTTTGCCAAGGGTAAGCAATTAAAAAACATTTTTAAAAAAATATTTTAAAATAATAGAAATTGAAGGAAATAGTTGATTAACTACACACAGACCATTGTTTGATCAGTGATTAATATGTATCAAGCTTGATAATCGGTTCATAGGTGACAAATGGTTTAGAATATCGTAAAAGAAACCCACTTCCGCCACATGGGCTAGGCCCTACTCGTCTGTCAAGGTAGATTTTATGTGCCATCGATGTCCCAAACTGCGTTCCCCTAACGACATAAAGACGAATACGATATTTACGCAAATGTTATTCTAGATTTATCAGGTGCAATACATAAAACCAAATAGATTGCAATCAATTAACATAAAAAATCAACAAAGTGGATGTATAACAAATTACAATTAAATTCTTGTAAACAAAAGTGAAACACATGGTAAACAGGAAAGACTGTGACATTTCTAACTCAAGTAACTGTGTTCAAATGCATTTGCAAAAAGTATTGTAATGCACATGTGCGTTTCATCTTTTTCCATTTTTAAGGCCTCCATATGAAAAAAAAGAAGAGATGTTTCTTAACTATGCACAATTGTCTTGAATTGACAAACAGTTACTGAGTTAGTCTAGAATGCGGTGATCTCGTATGGAAACTTAACTCGTATGAACGGAAAACTTGTATGGAAAACGAACTCGTATGTAAAAAATAACGGTGAACTCGTATGGGGATGTATGACAGTATGAATATGCAGATAATATATATACTTTGATATTTCTCTTAAATGTGTATTTTGACACTTGTTTTGTATATATGCTTCTTATTTATGTCAAAATCAGTCAACTATTTGCGTGTCAACCGCAGTTTGTGCATCAATGGCAGTCACCTATTTTCGTATCCCGTGGTCACCTATTTTGTCATGTTAGCGACACTGCTAGCGGATTTGTCGAACTCTGCATAAAAACTACACATAAGTTGCTATACAGTATTGGATATATCAGTTTGTAGTTTCCATACGAGTTCAGTGCATTTTCCCCCATACGAGTAAGTCTTCCATACGAGTTCACTTGTTGATTTCCATACGAGTTCACTGCATTTCCCCCATATGAGTAAGTTTTCCATACGAGTTCACCACAAGCCGTTAGTTTAATATATGTTTTTTAAAGAAAAATTATATTTATCAAGCATTCTGGTTCGGTCCATGTTTTATCAACCACATCTCTAACATTTGATGTCAATACTGATAGGCATTACATTTATACCAGTGAATAGTTTGTAATATATATATTTTTTTGTTTTTTTAACTGAATTGATTCATTAATTAACACAATTTATACACTCAAAATTATTTACAATTGTTATGAATGAATTATAAATACTATTCCTTATAATAGAGGCACTAAAATGTAGCATACCTTTTGGAAATCGAATATAATAATTAAAAACAAATTCTAACGGGTGTTAAAAATCTTAAAAATTAAATGCTTTGGCCTTGTTGATCTGATATGTGTGAGGTCATGTGACACGCACCGAATGCTAATTCATCTTTTGACATTTTAAGTCAATTTCTACGAGTCATGTGGACCAGGTATAGATAATTTTAAGGAATAAACAAAAACGACGTAGTAAAATTAATGGTTTCAGGGCTTTGTATAGTTTTGTATTTAGATTCTTACTTTTCTGAACTTTATTGTTTATGAAAATGTTCCTGATCTGTGAAGAAAAAACCACATAAATGAACAACATGTCGATGACAACAAATCGGATGTTGATTGCACAAACCATGCACAAGAAAACAAAATGAACGGAATTTGAAGCATAATGCATTTAGGGACGTTGACGATGTACATAATGCAGCATGCACATGCACACTCAGCAGAACATGAGTATCAGTATTGAAGTATTTGTCTGAATCCAAATACATTTTAATTATTTTCAATTTGCTTTATATGGTAAGGGCCCCGTCAGCTAACCACTTATTTTTTATGGTAAGGGCTTTTCTGAAATTGATTACATTTGCAGGACATATTTCACACTTGTAGTGTGGGAGGGAGTGGGGCATAGCCCAGTGGTAAAGCACCCAAATGTGTGCAGTCAATCTGTTAGTGGGTCCATTTGGTTTATTTCTTGTACCAACCAGTGCATCAGAAGCCATGTAATTTGTTATCCTGTCTGTAGGATGGTGCATATAAAACTTGATCCCTAGCTGCTAATTTGTATACAAAAATGTAGCAGTATTTCTTTAAGATTCTATGTCAAAATATCAAATGTTTAACATTAAGAAGTACTGTTAATCATAAAATGTGAATGAGCATACATTTTTTTTGTATAGCTAGATACATGGCGCTAATATTTGCTGACACTAAGCTTAAAGATACATAGAGGTTATTACCAGAGTGTTTTTCGGTATCATCAGTATTATATATTAGGAATAAAAATTGTATTATGCGAGCCTCTGGCGAGCATAATACATTATTTTTATTCCTACTATATGATATTGACGATACTGAAATACACGAGGCTAATAACCTCTTTATCATATAAGCTCAAGCTTAATACAATGTGTTTTTGTAAACTGTACACGCAACTTTATTTCCAGTCCGCCATTACTAGATATTCAAATGACGTAAGAATATGTGGCGCTGTGTATTTTTGAATGGAAATGACGTCAAACTTGAATGCCGTCATGTTGGATGTCCTTACATGAAAATAGTTATGCTTAACGTTTTTAGTTTTCTGAACGCTGGACAGCTTTCAGTGTCAAATTGCCAGTGAAATGTTTTTATTTGATGACTATGAATGTATAGGTCAAACATGGAGTGTCACCCAAGTATGTTTGCTTAAATGTCCATAAACCTAGTGCTGAGACCAACTAATTTACATCTAATTTGCAAAGTTATCAAATTCTTAAAGTATGTGATCTGAAAAATATCACATACTTTGATTGCACTGAAAATGTAAGATATTATATGATAAATATAAATATATCTGTTTGAAAAACACTGTGCGATTGTTTTATAATCTGTGGAACTTTATTGATGTTGGGGCGGGACATGGCCCAGTGGTGAAGTGCTTGTTTCATATGTGGACAGATTAGGATCGATCTCCGCTGGTGGCCTCATAGGACTATTTCTTGTTCCAGCCACATCTTGTCTGTGAGATGGTGTATATAAAATATCCCTTGCTGCTAATCAAATTAAAAAAAAAAAAATCAGGCCCTTTTTAAGGACCCTACAGGCAACCTAGGGAGACACCCAACAACACCAAGTGGTCATAACAAAGAGCTACTCTCAAACCACTAAAACTCTAAACCTATTTAGCTTTCCCCATTATTCATCTTTAGGACGACCATCAAAACTGCTCCAAAATTCCATAAATAAAACTGCGCACTTTATACTTTTCGGCTAAATCCTTCAGGATTTCAAAAACTCCATAGCCCAAAATTTCACCACTTGCCACCAATGATTGGACTGCTGGTGCTCTCTTGTACCTGACAGTACAGGTGTCCTCTCTTCTACCCCCCCCCCCCACCACCTTTATCCTGCCCTGGACAGAGGGGTCCAGGATAGGTGTGTGCTACAACATCATTTTCTGAACATGCACGTAAAGATCTTAAGATCAGATCAATCAAAAAGAGTACCGGTAGTCCATGAAGTGGAGACAGTGGGTTTCCTCTCTCTATATATCTGTATGGTCTGATGCCATATAACTATAAATAAAATGTGCATCATTAAATAAAACATTTTCTTCCTTCCTTTTTTATTGATGTTAACCTTTTTAACAGTTTCCTAAATTGTTCTGACTCTGTCACTTTTTATGATTTGTACTGCTGATTACCTTTATTTTTTTTATTCAGTGTCAAATTTCATATAGATCTTTATTATTTCAGAACCCAAAGAAAATGTTAAAGAAATACTGCACCACATAGTGCTGAAGAGTGTGTGTCCCAAAGCTAAAAAACTGGGATATTTAAACTGTTTTGTAAGACTCATTCATTATGTGAAGAAGTCTTCCAATGCACTGACATTTGGATTCACAACGAAAGAGATTCTTTCTTGGTAAGTCTTTATATTACATGTATGTTACAGCAAATGAAAGCCGATGCTGCATGTAAATTAATCACTTGATTATCAGACCCATTGCTGGGCACAAACAAAGGGGTTGAGCAATTATTTTAAAACACACATGCCTAAGTATGTTTTGCTTTCTTACTTCCACACAATATGTTTTCACTTGCTCATCCAAAATATTAAATAAATGTTCACATCAAATATGTTTTTTAACTGATTAAATTAATAATATATATAATTATATGTATTGCATGTGATACACATGTATACTACAGTATATATCGCATCAGTAAGTGTAATATATATATAATGAACAAAAAAAGAAACTTCTGATTTGTACATATAGTATTTGTTGTGTTAAAAAATTCATTGTGTACTCTTGAGTGCCTAATAAACATAGGGGCTGAATAAGCATATGGTCTGGAAATGTTTATAAAATCCATTAAAAGTGGGGTGTGGAATTAGCAGAGGGTGTGGAAATGTTTTAAAAATCTAATTTATAAGAGTAAAGTACGGAATTAGCAATGAGTATGGAAATTTAGCTAGATTGTAAAAATTGACTAGTGATGAAAACAGAATACAACAGTAGTAAGATCTTGAAAGTATGCATACGTACCCATGGGACGCAGATTTTCTTTACAACGTGGCGATGGCAGGGTGCGCATCTACCGTAGGAGAAATGAACGCTGTGCTGACTGTTGTGTTCTTGAACGAGATTGTTTCGGGGGTGGGGGTTCTGTCATGGTCTGGGCAGCCATTGCCCATGGTTATCGTTCACCATTAATCGACATTGATGGCAATTTAAATGTTCAACGTTACCACAATGACATTCTCGCTCATCACGTCATTCCTCTGTTAAATAACAACGCCAACATCTCGATTTTTCAGCATGATAATACCACCTGTTGTATAGCTAGAGACACTGTAAATTTTCTTAGGACAAATAACATTGATTTCATTGATGACTGGCCCGCTAAAAGTCCTGATCTCAACCCCATTGAGCATGTTTGGACAAACTATTGAGGGGTCTTCCCAACCTACCCTCTAATGTCAAAGAACTTCGTCAAGCGCTCATTCAGGAATGGAAAATATTCCACAAGCAGAAATCAACACTTTAGTCAATTCTATGCACCTGCAGTGGTCATTTAAAGAGGTGGTCATACCCGTTATTAAGTGGGTGTTTTTGTTTTTTAACCCCTACCACACTCAATCTCAGTGCAGCATGGAGTTGATTACGGCAAGATGGTGCTAGACCTAGTGAGGCATGTATGCCAGTTCTGGAACAAGTACACTTTCATGTATTGCTTATTTTTTTTTTTTAAATACAAATCTCCTATATGTAATTGTTACTGAAATCATAAACAAGATATTCTATTTTTAAAATGTTTTAGGTTCTTGAACAATAATGCTCAACAATGCAAAGTACAATGTAAAATTTTTAAATGTTCATTTAGAAATGAACAATCTCGCATGGCTACAGATGGACGAATGGAACGGTTTTAAATTTTAATTAATATAACAGAAATTGCATTATATATTAAGATAAATGACACTGTTGTTGTTGCATTAAAGAGTCACAGTCACATTGTGTTTGTATGTTTTTCACAGTTTGCGCGTCGGGTTGCTTGATGAAGCGAAAGAAGTACGAGCTGCGACACTCCGAGTTCTGCGTCACCTGCTGCTGTTTGACGACACTCTCGATACGCTTCTATTCCTGCGATTGGACTACTTTGTGGCAAGGTAAAACAACCTTCACAAAGGGATTCTTTAGCAAGATTAAAAAACTCTTAGTGCAGGCATCAAAATAAGCAGTGTCTGATAACCTGTATAGACAGGTTCCCACAAAATACATACCAGAGACCATGTTTTCGAAGCAAATTTAGCCTACAAAATTGTAAAACCATTGTAAGCTATGACATCACTGTGGCGTGTGTTATAGTGACATCACAACCTAGGATGGTTTTACGATTTCATAGCCCAGGCCTTCGAGATTAGGGTAGCCCCACTCCCATGACTAGTGATATTCAATGTTCAGCTAGTAAATAACTACAATTGCCAAGCCCAACAGCTAGTGAAAAAAAGAGTTACCGGATGCTGCATTTAAGTTTATTTTGTAAATGTGAATATCCTGCCTGCAACCCCACGCCCCAATTTTTTAATCTCTATCTCTCTCTTTGGGCAACATATCTAGTAAAATTATCTTAGGTAAAGTAGTGCTAGTGAATTTTGTATTGTGGCTAGTAAATTTTTAAAAACACTAGCCGATTTCATGGCTAAGAGATTTTGTAAAAATTCTAGAAGCTCTGGTATCGCTAAGATAATATAGAAATTTCTAGCCTGGTAATGTATATACATGTAGGTTACAACATAAAGTTGTATTTCCATTATTACATGTATTGATATAAAAGCCCTTCACTATTCTCACTGATACTTTGTTATTCATTCAGGTCACTATTTTCACTATCCGATGCCATATAACTGTAAATATAATGTGTTGAGTGCATCGTTAAATAAAACATTTCTTTCTATTCTCACTGTACTGATACTGTATACATGTTTATCTAAATAACACATACCTTATCAAACATCATTCTATAAACATGTTTTTTGTCAATAATTTCAGTTTGCTTTGACATAATAACTTAAATAAGAAAGTGCTTTGGAAATAACAAAAATGTACTATATACTATGTACAAATCAATCGGCTCAGATGTAAATAACGTGTAGTAAATTCATAGTATAAAAAAAGACATTCCCTGTGGGAAGGATTATAGGTGAATTATGTTGTTTAGTTCAATAACATTTTGTGCAGAACAAAGTATCATTCTCAACTTTCTTGACATATTGTAGCTAGAACAGTTGTCGACTTATTGTGATGCCTGTTGGTGTATACATTTGTTATTAATGATCAATGATTTAGTTCTTATTTTAATCAGTGACCGCAGGCCTTCTGATTTCACAAAAATTAACATTTCTGGTATCATGTTTGTAGTGTGTTGATACAAATCACTGAATAAAAAATCTGTTAAGCATTTTTATGTAACTTTCTAATGAGTACCAATAATCCCATACATTTTTAAAATTCTAAGAACTGTGAAGGCTCTGAAATGGAATTTTGAAAAATGATAACCAACAAAATATAATTCAGTGGTAAAATCTTTGGCTACAGTTTGACAATTTGTAAGATTGATCTTTATAAATAAACTACCATAAAAAGCAATGATTATATACCGTTTTACCTGGGAATGTACATGTACATATGGATATTAAGCAGGGTTTAGGCTGAAACCCATAAAGTTTTAGTAATTTGTTTAATTTGCTAAGAAAATCTGTTGCCACATTCAAGCTTCATTTAGCCAAACAGCAAAAATGGCAGTACATCTATAAATGCCAGATGGTTTTCAAATACGCTATATTTGCCAAATTAAAATTAAATTAGCATTTGACAATTTGGTGAGCGACAATTTAAACTTTGTTTATTTCTGCCAAACTGAGAATTGGCAAAGTCATTTACACATAAATTTGTGGATGATATTGTGTCTTCATACCCCAATGAACATACTTTTTTAAGCAGTAACAGACAATACTTAGAATTAAATTTGAAACATACTTACTAATAATAACACTAAAATTCATATTTATTTTGACTTTTGTTTTTTAATTCTTAAACAATGAATTTTTTTGGTATGGCACTATGGAATTGAATACATCCGCAGTCAACAGTGGCTATGGGGCCCTCCCTCAGAAAGAAAATGAATTAAGTTTAGGATTAGGGTTAAGATAATTGTACAGTATTAGTCAGTAATGATTAATTTTGTAAAAATGTATAGCAGAAACCCTGATTCAATGAGAAATGAACAAACGTGCATTTCTACATTTGGACCAATGGGATGGCTTTAAATTGTAATGAACATAAAAATTTTTAATTATATTTCTTTTGATGTAATTCATTGATGTATATTGCAGATGCCTGGACACATGTTTAGACAACGAGATAGAAAGAATTCATGCAGTCAAACTGATACGAAAGATCATCCAGGTTGCTCCACATAAGTTACCATCTTCATTTGTCTTTCCACTGATCTCAATTGGCAACGATGGCGCCAGTGAAAGAGATAGATTGCTACGCGTGTCTCTCGCCACTATTTGTGAGATTGGTAGGTTTTCCTATTGTTGTTAGTTCTTCTCAGCATGGTTTTCAACATTGAATAATATTATGTTTTCATTATTGAAGTTCTAATTAATCAAGTTAATTGAGCATTGCTGACTTGAACCATTTGAACAATTGATCGAGTACATGGTTTCAGGACTAACAGAGTTACTTCCCTTCTAGATCCAAGATTGTCAGTGTGCTCATGAACTGGAATTACAAACATGTTTCAACAAATGGGATTGACAGGATTTAGTATAGAAACTAAAATCTACACCAAGGTGCTTGGCATTATGTAGCAGGTTTAGTACCTCAAAGAAACATTTTAGATGATTAGTAATTAATAATTTTTAATAATAAACTGCTACGAAGGTAGAAATGTTTGGGAAATAAATAGAGAATAAATTTGATATATATCATTAAAAGAAGATGCAAATTAAAAAAGAAAAGCAGTCATCACCACAAGTTCTGTTCTAATTGTAAAAACTAAATTTTTATGTTTCAGCAATATCAAACATAAGCCTAATGTCACAATGTGGTGGACTGAATTGTTTGCTACAGAACATACTGGACTCACACCAGTACCCACGTTTGAACGAGTCACTTGTGTGCACTGTGTTGTATCTGCTAAACCACCCGAGGACACGGCACTATATTAGGGCAAACACAGACCTCGAGGTACGTATAAGGGCCAATAATAACCAATTAACCCACTGTTATCAGACTGATATGGTGTTTTATGAAGCAGAAAATATATATGAATGGTCGACAGGAATAACATGGTGTCACACTTTTGGTAATTTGATATTTTGAATTTTAAAATTTACAATTTTGTCAGGTCATAGAGCTGTTGTAGCACACATTTGTCATGGGTGCAGGTGCCGACTTTCACTGGCTCATCCGTCCAGGACCCACAATCTTTAATAATTATAATTCGGTAGTCATGAAATATTTATACCTAAACAAGCATTATTTACTGACAACTCTTAATGCCTACCATAATTATAGGTTTTTATTTTACTGTGTCATTCTGATCTTGATACGCACAACTTATATAATATTAACCATCTGTTTGAACATCGTAGGTTATTCTTTTGGACTCTTCATATATATATATATATATATATATATATATATATATTTATTTTTTAACATTCCACAAAACATTGGTCTTATTGTACCGTAATTGGTTTATTACATAATCAATTTTATAATAATAATAAATACACAAATTATATATACACGCAATCTAGCTCAATACAAGCTCTAGCCTTTGTATTATGATGTCATACATGACACATAATGTCATTTGTAAGAGGATACAGTTTATGAATGTTGCAGGAGTGCAGAAATGGAAAATATTTAACTAGACTAGACTAAAATTACTATGCTGCCAGAATTTTTAATAGTCTGTCAGTCTATAGAACAATATATTATAATTATTAACAATATGGACAGTGTCTTCACTTCAAATGAAATATATAGATATGTTGACAAAACATTATTAATGACAATTGGTAACATGTGTCAAACAAATTTATGTAGGAATGCACAAAACTGATAATTCTATCACTTTATTTGTTTCCTGACAGCAACTCTTGGCGCCATTTACAGACTGTCACTTTAGGTACAGTGGGGAGACCGACCATCATCATGCGTAAGTTAAATGTCTGCTTACTGTTAAAAACAATTGGTTAGTGTCGGAGAACTGAAAACATTAAACATAATAAGGTTCGAATTCAAGAAGTGATATATAATATGTCAAAATATTAACCAGATTTCTGGGACGTAATATGGACTCAATTAATCAGATGAATAGATTCAGTTAATTTATGTGAGTAAAAGCAAGAAATATTTTCATTTATGCCATTGTGACATCATAACTGTAAATGAGATGTACATTAAGAAATTGATGTTAAAAATATGTGGGGTTTTTTCTTCTTCTTTCTTTGACTAAATGTTACAAATACTATATGTTATACACTTCAGAGACAATTGTACAAATTAAATTTTTAAATTTTTATCTTACATGTGTACATACATTAAACACCTGCTTGTAAAGAAAATCAGGCTTTGTAAATTCTGTAGTTTAAGATGAGCAATGATGTCATTAACTGGTCCTTTCATTTTTTTCATACAGAGATGACAAAGAGGCAAGGTTTATCGCTGGGAAGATGGCGCTGGTGTGCATGATGCGATCGTGGCCTGGTGAGAGGAAGGCTGTCAAATCTTTACTAGATACCTCATTATTGATAACAGTTATTAATCATTTAATACTTGTACCAATAAATGGGCATAGGGTTGGGACATAACCCAGTGGTAAAGCACTGTCATGAAGCACTGTCCGTGTGCCCATTGAGCTATTTCTCATTTCAGCCAGGCATATCAAATGTCGTGGTATGTGCTATTCTCCCGGTGGAATGTGCATATAAACGATCCCTTGCTACTACGGGAAAATTATAGCGAGTTTCCCCTCTTGAGACTGTATGTCAAAATTACCAAATGTTGGACATCCAATAGGTGATTATTAATAAATCAGTGTGCTCTAGTGGTGGTGTTAAACAAATAAACTTTAACTCTTTAAAAACAAAAAAATAATTATGGTACATGGACCGGGGGGTGGGGGATAAAATTGTCAATCGGTCCCACTTGATATCGTCACTACTGGAAGGGGGGAAGGGGGGATGAAAGGAATAAAAATAAATAAATAATAATAAATATAAAAAAAGATGATATTGCCAAATAGCTTTATCTTGAATCGTGAACACGAAACGTTAAACAAGAAAACATTTTTTTATTTTTTTCATATCTGACACTGACAGTGAAAAAACCCCACAAATTGTATATATTTTACGTAATGGAATAAATAATATTTAATTTTTTTTTAAAGTTATGAATTTTAATTCCCATATATGTATAAAAAGTACAAGTATTCAGTACAGTATCCTGAAAATTAATAAAAGATCGCACCGTTGAAGCAAGTGACAGCCCAAACAGGCGCATGGCTAAAGACAAAGGGAGTAATAACGTCATCACTGATGGGATGAAATTTGACCTCTACTGGCTCTTCTGTTTACCTGCTTACTCCCACTTGTTAACAAAAAAGGTGGAAACCTTTTGTTAATTTTTAAATCTTTTATAATTATTGGATAAACTACATTGAACAGTCAACAATAAATACATTTATTGAATATTTCAGTATATTTTATGCTATTTTAAGCAGTCTGTATTGCACAAAAGCCTATCGCTTCGGACTAGCACACTCGACCCGACAGTCTCGGACAGAGCACCGTACATAAGGTGTTGACAGGTGTTGATTGTAACCAGTTGCAAATTCTGGTCCTTTGTTTTAATTGGAATGTAATACCTTGATGGCTCTCTAAACTAGGAATGGTGCTATCGTTAACATCTGTTTAATATCTTGACCGGCTCAGCAACTCTGGACAAATGTGTAGCCTAGCTAGGCCTAGTGGCAGTCGATTGACACAATAGTATGTCCGACTTCAGTGACTGGCGTTATACTTTGGCAGACTTTAAAATCACAAACGTCTGAAACATCAGCAATATTGACCACTATTTATTTATTATTTTAAATACTGTACGAGATACCGATGTCTGGGTAGGCCGATTCCCACTTGATTTACTGGTATTTGATCCAGTAATAGAAATGGACAAGTGCTTCGGACTGACAAGAATGACAAAAGTGGGACCGGCAAACGCACGTTTTTAAAAAATAATTTCAGTCTCAGAGATCGAGAATCGGTCCCAGACCGGCAAAAAAGGGCTTTTCCCCACCCCTGACATGGACACCATCTTTCATTAGCCTGTTTCTAAAACCTAAGCATTATCTTTATTGCCCAACTATGTATTTTACAAAGACTTGTTTGTGGATAATAATAAAAGCTATTATACTTGGATTTTTTATCTAATTTACTATATGTAGACGTACCTTTTTATTTGTCACCTGCATTAATTTTATAGGGAAAAACTGTTGATATGAACAAGCAACATGTAATTTGGACATAATTTTGTCACAAAGCCAGTATAACTATATGTTTTGGTGATCATTTAAGGTGATACATTTTATGTTTTAAATAATATTCTCAGTTTTAAAACTTGTAGAATTATAAATTAAAGACAGTTAAGATTATTCTGAATGTTCTGAAATTACATCATCCAGTTTCGTTGTGTTATATTTCCAGGTTTAATGCGACAGTGTCATCCAGTTTTGTTGTGTTATATTTCCAGGTTTAATATGACTGTGTCATCTAGTTTTGTTGTGTTTTATTTCCGGGTTTAATACCACTGTGTCATCCAGTTTTGTTGTGTTATATTTCCAGGTTTAATACGACTGTGTCATCCAGTTTTGTTGTGTTATATTTCCAGGTTTAATACGACTGTGTCATCCAGTTTTGTTGTGTTATATTTCCAGGTTTAATACGACTGTGTCATCTAGTTTTGTTGTGTTATATTTCCAGGTTTAATACGACTGTGTCATCCAGAGGGGTCAGGTCTGCAGTCCCTCATTGGAATACTCTACCTCCCATACACAGAAATCAGAGTACGAAACCAGTCTTTAAACTAGAACTACTGTTACCAGTTTAATAGGATATATTTCACAATGTATTGCCAGACTGAAATTTCCTTAAAATCTCAATTAAACAAGCTAAGCTCCAAATCAGCTTTTTGGCGAATCCAACTTCACTGTATATTTAATGATTCAACAGACGAAACTGTAAGGCTGAGATCATCTGGGGTATATTCATTGACTGTCATATTTGGTTGTATTGAAATCAGTAGGTGCTAACAGACCTGTCTGTCCCTACTTCA
Organism: Dracogyra subfuscus; assembly: GCA_016106625.1. Classification (NCBI taxonomy): domain Eukaryota; kingdom Metazoa; phylum Mollusca; class Gastropoda; order Neomphalida; family Peltospiridae; genus Dracogyra; species Dracogyra subfuscus. Next base: position 13,389 of record JAECMU010019891.1, read on the forward strand.
TATAGAATACTAAACGAGCTTGTCTGTCACATAATTTTTATGAAGTGAGTGAACAGTTTTGGAATCTGACGAGTGAAAGCAATATCTTACACTGGTGTGTAATAAAATACATTAATACACCAGTCATCAATGCAACAGAATTTGATAGGCAGCAGATAATGTGTGCAGAATCAGGTGATCAGATAAAAAAGAAAAAAGAAGAGAAAATATCTGATCATGGCCTAAACCGTTCTGTCCTACATATATTATATATATAAATTGGGGTCTAGTAAAATATTTTCTTTGGTAGGACAGTTGTAAACAAATGTAGGTCAAACACCACGTGCGATCTGCTGGATGAGTGTAATAGCAGTCTGTAAAACCACCGGTCACACATGCGCAGTTCCCATATTTACAGTCATTTTGTGAAAAAATATGTGCATTTTAATCAAGCAGTCTGTAAAGTAACTGGTGACGCAAGTGTATTGTTTAGTAAACGTGACAAAGGTTACGAAAATATTTGAGTGTGGGCATAAATGTCTGCATGCGCATCTGATTTCTCAAATGATCGCACCTGATTGAATTTCTAAAGTGATACTTATAAAACCAAATAAATAAAATACATGTATATAACAAATAGTATTTCTTAAGAACATTTTAAAGTTTTTTGAAGCTCAGTTAATTCCTATTATTGCAAAGGATAATTAACAGGCTTGAAGTAGTGGAAGAGGTTATTGTTAGAAGTGAGGTGCTCTTATCGGTGAAAAATAGGAAGTACAAAAACAACATTTTAATGTCTTGAAAGCTTAATCCCATTACTGCAAGGGATAATTAACTAATTAATAGGCTATGAGTAGCGGAAGGAGAAGATCATTTGCGTAACTGGGGTGCTTAGGTAGTGTCACGTGATGTCTCGCATGATGAAGTAGACTTTGTTTGTCCACAGGCCCATTTGGCTATTTCTAATTCCAGGCAGTAAATCACAAGTGGTATATCAAAAGCTGTGGTGTGTGTTATCCTGTATTTGGAATGATGTATATAAATAATCCCTTGCTATTAATAGAAAAATTTAGCAGGTTTCTTCTCTAAGGCTATATGTCGCAGTTATTAAATGTTTGATATCCATTGGCTGATTATTAATAATGTGCTCTAGTAATGTTGTGAAACAAAACCAATTTTAACTTTTTGTTTGTCCACAGAAAAACATCATGGAAACCTTGTTTGATCTCTTCAGACTGACCTTACCTCAGTGGACCTCAGATTTTGCGACTGCTCTTATTAGTGTTGGTGAGTTGTACAGTATGCAGGGCTCAAAATTGCATGCGAACAGTCCTTCTCTTCCTGTGTGAGTTGGTAACTTTGAATTGACATGAATCCCCAATAGGTTATGTGGTGAACAATTACAGATTCTAAGAGACACTTTTATCAAGTCCGAGTCTTTTTAAACAAACATTGCTTTAACTTCAGTACTGCTTTTAAATGCTTAATTTCTGTTTATCGTAGAACTTGCCCTGTGATACATTAAATTATTATGTTAGTTAATTAACATAATAAAAAATAAAAAAAATCCCCTATTTTGTGTGTGTAATGTCTGTCTGATGTATTTTGTGTATATGTATTGTGTGCTCTGTAGTTGTAAGATAAAAACTTACAATATCAATTGTAATACTGACATTAATGTATTTGCATTGCAAGTTTTAGTTAACTTTCCTACCAAATATTTGTGGCAATTAACAATGGCGTGGCCAGCATGAGGTAGACGAGGTGCTTACCTCGTCTAGAATAACCCCCGATTTATTTTATTTTTCCCATAGCACTGATGTTTATTTTACAGGTGTGGGTTTGCCTCAGCATTCCTCTTTGGCTACGGCCCAAATTAAAAAAATGTGGGTTTTTTTCAGTAATGGAGTTGTTATTGAATGTCAATAACTAAAGTATACAGTTTTATTTCCAAGTCTCTTTTATGATAACTAATCATTATATACTTGATAGTTTGTATGATTCATTTTATGATAATTATTCCATATATTCTATGTACACTTTGTATGATGTTTCAGACCGCAGTGATATGCAGGAAACATGGCGTCTCTCCGAAGGGTTTATAGTGGAGGAAGGTCGAGCAGTGTTACCTCATTTAGCTAAAACAAGGTGGGTTATTACTTTTACTAACCAAATCATTTACAAAATGAAAGGTGTCAGATTATTATTTTTAATATCAAAGCATTGTTAAAAAATAATTACAAATAGTGAAAACGTTTTGAAAATTCTTTTCAACATTAATATAATTTATTAATGATGAAATCTTTTGTGGATGGGGAGAGCTTTTGTGGGTGGGTAGGGTGATGGTGGTGGTTTTTGTCACCATGATTTGTTTTTAACTGAACACTTATATTAACTTGACCTCATTGGTTCAGTGGTGAACACAGTACCTACAAGCCTTATGTGTCCTTGAACTTTTACTACTTTAAAAAAAGTATGGACAAAAATCAGTTGCAGATTCCTTTATATTCTTACACCTATAGCAATATTTATTTCTTTTCAACATCTGTTCTCAGATAAGTGCACTCCCTCCTACGGTTAGTAGTCTGGTCTGAACATCCCGACAGCTAATGGGATGGCCTAAAATTCTTCTACTGTATGCTCCCTCTAGTTCCGGTCACATGACTGTAATGTCCTTTTTCCTTCGCTGTTTTGTATGTAAAATCTACATTATGGGGGGAAAAACCCTTAAATTTCATGAACTGACATTGGTGCCAGATGTGCCAGATTAGTTTGAAGATATTGCCATAAAATTTATTTTTCTATCTATACTTTGAAAATAAAATGCATATCATGTTCATTTATCCAATAGGATTTTTTTTTTTTTTTACCACAGAGCAAGTTGTAAGAATTATTTAGTATGTCATAGTTTTCTGTATTTTATTCTATATTTTGTTTTAATTTTGTAATTAATCTTTTTTTTCAGAACAAATCTTGTTGAGAATCATTTAGCACTGATCTTAAGTGCTTGGATTAGTGCTGGCATTTTAGAGGTAACCCTTTTGACCACAGATGTGGTTAATATAATAACAAATGTGTCTGTGCCCATCTCCTTTTTTTATGTAATTCCCTATCCTTTCAGTCCTGAAATGTCCTTGCTTTTTTCTACCTGTGATAGCACTCCTTATTTGTCAGCTCCTTGCTGTCCAGCTCCAGCTATTAAAGGTTCATTGAGAACATTCATGCTACCTGGCCTCAGTAGTGTAGTGGTTAAGCCATCCGTCTTAAGGCTGGTAGATACTGGCTTTTGCATTCGTGTGTCGGCTTCCACCCAGAGTGAGTTAACAACTCAATGAGTACGTGTATGGTCACTACACTGTCTTCTCTCTCACTAACAATCGACCAACTGTCCTTGACAAATAGTCCAGATAACTGAAGTGTGTGCCCATGACAGCATGCTTGAACATTAATTGAATATAAGCACAAACATAAATATCAACAAACATGCATGCTACAAATGTTGTAGAAATGTTTGAGATTAGTATAGCCTTGTCAAAAATGTTTTCGGTTTTTGCATTTGCATCTACGGTACTTATTAAGTGCTTCATGTATATTAGTTACCATCGGGTAACACAGTTCTTAGGATCAGTTAGATTGGTTTTGGGGAAGTAGAGTAACATCAAGGAAGAAGATGATGTTATTAGCATACTAGAATAGATGGAACAGGAGTAATATGAAACTCTCTTTTTTTCATGTTCCTGTGACAAGATGATAGACAGCATGAACATTAGTGATACTGTGAGCCATCTGTAGCAATACTTGAAAGGGGCGGGACTTAGCCCAATGGTAAAGCATTTGCTTGATGTACTGTCGGTCTAGGATTGATTCAGCTGGAAATAGCCCAATGGGATAACCAACATGAATCGATCCTAGACCGGCGTAGCATAGGCCGTGGTATGTGCTATCCTGTCTGTGAGATGGTGCATATAAAAGATCCCTTGTTGTTAATCGGACAGAGTAGCCCATGAAGTGGTGACAACGGGTTTCCTCTCTCAACATCTGTGTAGTCCTTAACCATATGTCTGACACCATATAACCATAAATAAAATGTGTTGAGTGCATTGTTATATACAACATTGCCTTCCTTCAATACTTGAACTACTAATATTATAGTTGTATTCAGCTTGTAAGGCCAACCTTGATAAATGCAATTGCTTGCAGTAACGTGAATGTTTTTTATTAAAATAAATTGTGTATTTGCTTTTAATTTTTCAGTGTAAAGTAAACAAACAAACCAAGATAATAAATACAATGTCCCATGAACCAACCCACTATGAAGTTGAAATCTGAGGGTAGTTGGTCAATTATTTGTCCAAAGTGTTTTTATTATAACAATTCAAGCACAGGATGATGTTTTATCGTTTCTAATTTTGGGGGTGTTTTTTTACAGGCATTGGTTGAAGTTGTGATAAGCAGTGAAGGAGCCTTGTTTACCAGAGCTGTGATATTGTTGGGTGAATTGCTGCATTTGGTAGGTGTCCGTCTAAAATACATTAATTTTGTTTAAACATTTCCCTCATTTTTGACTAAGTATTGCAATTGACTTTATCATAAAAACACTGTAATTGCTGAACATATTTCATGGCTTTTAATAAAAAATATGTTTCTTTTAACATTACCGATCCTCAAACAAAGTGCAATTCCCCCCCCACGGAGTGGTCTGGTCGAACATCCCTAAAGCCAATGGGATGGCCTAAATTCTTCTACTGTATACTGCTCTCTAGTTCCGGTCACGTGACTGTATCTTCCTTCTTTTTCACTTCGCTTTACGGTCTGGACGTGTTTCCCTTGGCTCTGCTTGAGTCAACTTTGTTTTGGGTTTTTCTAGCCTTTGGTTTCGTGTTTTTTTTATTCATGATACTATGTGCCTTTATTCTAATAAGCTTTCGTTAGCTTATTCTCCGTTTCGCGTTATTCACTTTTCTTAAGAATAAGTGTTTGTGAAATGTTCGTTCTTTGTTGAACGAGACGGTCGCCATTTTTTTATAATGAAATGTTGTCTGTTTTTTTCTTGGTTACATTTTAATATACCGTATTTTTTTATATAAGCTTCGAGCTTATCTTATCGTGTCGCGTTTTTCGCGTATCGTAATTACTTTATCGTTTTTAAAATAAACGTATTGTTGTCTTTTTGACAGTTGAGCGTCTTGTCAGACGCCATTTGACAAAGATGGTGGTCTCTTGTTAGTTACCGCTTATGTTATCGCTTTGTTTTGTTTTTTCTATTTTATAGAAATTACTACAATGTCAGACGTATCTACTCCACGGATCGTTAGATCCTGCTTAAGATGCAAGAAGTTCATGGCGGGAGATGACCCGCACGAACTTT
>JAECMU010019904.1:6007-29935 GCA_016106625.1 Dracogyra subfuscus
GGAGGAGGTCCTCCAAATCCCCCCCCCCCCCCGCCTCGGGCTAAATGCTAAAACATTTTGTTTCAGTACTGGGCTGATATTCAGTTCTTTACACTATTATTAATTTTAGCAAGCATTAAAGACTTTTTTATATTTTATTTTAACTTCATGTTTGAGCTAAAACTATGTATTTAAAATATAATTTCAACGTGATTTTGAGGTAACCAATCGGGTTATGCAAATATCATTCACGTAACCGAACAATTGGTTACCAAGGTAAAAACCACGTGAACCAACTTCCGGTTACCTCAGATTTCGAAATATTGTCCTCTGAACAAGGGTTATCTTTAGTTACTGGTGATCGGTGTCGTACTAGTAGTCTTACACCCCACTCACCTCGTGGTACCTTGCTTTTAATTGGAGCCTGTTCTGGGATGAGAACCCAGTACCTACTGGACACAGTATCATCGTTCTGTTCACACGTCGGGTATGCAAAGTAAAATCCACATGAACTGACAATCAGTTATGTGATAAACCATTACATGGTCAGAAAGTCATGTGTAAAACAACCTGTCTAATGAATTGGCATAAAATATTTTATATTGTTTGAACTTAAAGTAAATATCAACTGCATATACTTTCATTAAAATGTACCTTCAATGCACGTTTGTGGTAATTAGTTAGGTTACACAAATTCAACTGATGGATCCGACTAATCGGTTACCTAAGTAAAAACCATGTGAACCAACTATTGGTTAGCTAAGATTTTGAAATATTGTCCTGATGGTGCTAACCACAGTACTACCGGTAACTGGGCCGATTGGCCTAGATGGCACAGGTTGTCATTTAGTACTAACCGGGCTGATGGGCCTAGATGGCACTGGTTGTCATTTACAGATGAGCATATTGTATTCACATGTTATTTGTGATTTTCATATTTGATAAAATTTAATTAATAAATTACACTGCTCATATGAATAACACCTCAGCCTGCTCAAGTTAGTATACAGAATGAGATTTACGCAGCTGCATGAAACACGATTTATGGTCCGACTGTTTTTATAAACACCACTGACTGTGCCTGACGATTGACTAATGTGTATCTTTGTATGTTTATTGATGCAGAATGTATAGCACTAAAACAAGATTCAACGCTTATTGTGAATAAACAAAAACAAAATAATAAGAGAAAACAACGTTTACAACATAAATTTAAAATAACTAAATAACCTTATTATCATACAAATGTTTTATGTCATAACACCCCTCACTCTTTCTGTGTAGCTGTTCAACAAATTGTTCTGGAGCATAGAACCTTGTTCCTAAACGTTTCGAAGAGGTGAAAACCAGTTTGCGAAACCGTCCTCATTCTCCAATCCGCGAATGGGTTCTAAGGCATTTACAAATGCAGTTTCAAATACACACTTTGAGTGTTACATAATGAAGAGTTTTTGAACATTTTCCATTTGTTGGGCTGGAGAATGTTCCATGGATTGATTGCATCGAGTCTATATAGGAGATTTATCTTCATGCCTTGTTCCCTAATTCTTGTTTGCATGTTACCAGAGGAGTGTAGTTCTTTGGCTTTGCAGGCAAGTTTTCCACGAAGCATTTGAGGAAGATTCGTACGAATACAAATTTTGTATGAAAACTGATTTTTTCCCCATGTTTCCATGAAGTGTTTAGAACAGTTTCTTGGATTAATGAAGGAGAAAAGGTTTCAAAATACTTTTGTAAATCAAATTTTAAAAAGTAAATCAATGTCACTTTTGGAAAGACGAGGTGGTTCTATAATAACTAATTCTAAAGATATAAAGTTAACAACTAAAAACTTTTATGCAGATCTTTATACATAAAGAGAAGAACAAATAATAGATACTCCCCTGGAAGAAATAGTAAATAAAGAAGGCGTGACATTATTGGATAAAGAACAGGCATATCTATTGGAGGGCCATATTGCATATGACGAATTACGGATATCATTGAAATACATGAAGAAGAATAAAAATCCAGGTGTAGAACTTAACACAATTTCAATTTTCAAGATTACAAAAAGTCTTGACACCTTTTCAAGTCACATTCACACACGTTGTAACTCGGTACTGATTGGTAGAGCATTCTTTGTCTATTGCTGCATGTCCCACAGTAGTTGTAGAGAATACATCTTGTCTAACTAACATTACCTGTCAACAAATCGTCATCAGTTGTGGCCAACAAAACTGGTCACAGTCTGTAACTGCTGCTGCCCCACAAACTTGGAGGTGTAATTTTGTCTTAAAGGGACATATTCTAGTTTTTAAACACTAAGGTATGCCTTTTTTTGGTACTGTTGATGCCGTTTTCTATAACTAAAATTATACTTTATTTAGATTTTATGGTTTAGTAGATCAATTTCCATGCATTCTTCGAGGATATTTCCCCATTGTAAAGTCACAAACTTTATACAAAAGTATTACAGGTTTATAGATTAATTAAACATACTGTTAATTTTCACAGGTTGAAACTAGGTTTATATCAAGTTATCTTAATCACTCTCAGTTGTGTCAATAAAGAGGAAATCCTTAAACGAATTCGGTGGCCAGCTCTTGTGCCCATGACAGGCGTGCACCACAAGTGCTTGTTCTGAATGTGCATGTTAAACTATATGACCTGACCTGATGAAATCCTTCACATATGTAAACGGTATGTTCCAAGCATAAACAATATTCCAGCTGCAAGGTAATTTCCTTGAATCCAAAATACTGTGTTTCAGTTATTTGTAGTTATGTCAGTGGCAGAACACATAACACATTTGCAGAAAAATCGGTCTGCTTATTTACAAAAACCAATGTTGCAGCTTGTAAATAATGGCATGGTTTAGCAGTTAAATGAGTTCTACTTTTACAAGTGGTCCTTCAGTCTGTCCCAGACCTAATGTCTGGCCTGTGAACTGACCATGGACCAGTGTGGTCCATTTTTATCTAAGTTACATACTGCTGTACAGATAAAAGATATCTTGGTCAACCATCTGTCACTGTGTTTGTAACTTCAGTTTGTGTATTGGAATTACTAGTCACAACATTGTAATATGTAACAGTTCTACAGGGGCATTGCTGGCTTCATAACCAGGGTAACAAGTCCTAAAATAACTAGTATATTTAACATATGTATCTTATGACGTGTTAAATTAACAGTTAAAATTATGTATTAATTACACACACTTATCTTAAAAGTCCAATGACTTTCTGAACGACCAATTGTTTGTAGTAGCTCATACTGGATTTGACTTGATAATATTTACTCACTTAGTTCCAACAGTAAAATACAGCATGCGGTGCATTCAGATCATCAGAAACCTACTGGATAGACAAAGAAATATCATCAGTCTGCAATTTTTATTGTTACAAAAGCTATCTTTAGCGAAAGATGTGTTATAGAGTGAGGAATGTCTCCAATATCGGTCAGTGATGCAGATATTGTTGTAAGTTAAACTAGAATCTTTGTTCATGAAATCGGTGAGATATTTATCCAATGAAATCCTGTGATACATTTCATGTTATGTTATACATGTCAATGTTTTTCTTTATGCCAATCTTGTATTTTTAACATATTAACACTAAATATGATTGTAGTATTGGGTTGAATGCATTTTATTTTAATTTTTTGTCAGTGGTATTTTGTTTTGAGATTTGCTTATTGAGTATAAATTATATCTGACTTGCTAAGAGAACCAGACATTAATTCACCAGATTTATAAATTAGCACACAGTATGAATTTCATTTTTTTTTATCAAGTCTTTGAGAAGAGCTCCTATTTTAGAATATCATACAACTCATTTAAACTGTATTCAACTCACTTTTGCTCATTAGATACAGCTTGAAACATCTCGTATGATAAATGGTGTCTTTAACATCATTCATGTAGTATTTGATTTAGACGAACAAAAGAAAATATAACCAATGGTGGAAGCATATTTATTATTTGTTGCAACAAAGACCATCCTAAATTTTATGTAATATGGGCAGGGTTGCCACAGGTCAGGGAAATTCAAGGTCGGGGAAAAGTGAGGGAATTTTAATAAATAGTCAAATATGTAAGTGTATTTTATATTTTATTAACAGTACAAGACATTGAAATATTGTACAAACTCTTGCTTGATACAGTGCATTGTAACCATATCTAGTGTACATCATCGTATTACGATAGACATTGACTACCTGAGTTGGGCATGTTTTAGAATGTCATATGACAACAGCTTCATGATGAAGTTCATCTGTAAAACCTCTTGTACATGTTATAACACCCAAGGTTACTACATGTATGAACACATTAAAAAGTCAATTGTTTTATTTTAAATAATAATATATAAAATTAATCTAGATACATTTTATCAAATTGTCCTAATTTTAGCAGAATTATTCGGTCAGGGAAAACTGAAGATGAGTCAAGGAAAAGTCAGGGGATTTTGAAATCTCATGTTAGTGGCAACCCTGATGGGGATTCAAAGATGGTGCGGTTTTTTTGGGGGGTGAGCAGTTTTTTGGGGTTTTTTTAAAGTCTGTTTGCACAATTTCCTTGAATAGAAATGTGGGTGGGTGGGTGGGTGTATGTTGATATGAAGACGAGAGTTAGATTATATCTTAGGTGGGTGGGTGGGTGGGAGTTGATATGAAGATGAGAGTTGGGTTATATCTTAGGTGGGTGGGTGGGAGTAGGTTATATCTTAGGTGGGTGAGTGGGAGTTGATATGAAGACGAGAGTTAGGTTATATCTTAGGTGGGTGAGTGGGAGTTGATACGAAGACGAGAGTTAGGTTATATCTTAGGTGAGTGGGTGGGAGTTGATATGAATACGAGAGTTAGGTTATATCTTAGGTGGGTGAGTGGGAGTTCATGTGAAGACGAGAGTTGGGTTATCGCTATCTTGATATGATAGCTGTAGTTAAAGGTATTGCTGATGAGCACGGTTGGAGAATGGTGGATGGGTGAGGATCTACAGACTTAACACCAAAAGTTAACTTGTTTGTGATTGGGAACTGATGTTACTCCATCAGAATTTATTTATTTATTTAAATTAACAAAGTGTTTGTAGTGTTTAGCTCAAAATCATACACAGTTAATTTAGATTATTTATTATGCACAAGCAGCCATTGTTTAGTGTATATTAAAATGTTATTAATATAGATAATTTATGTGCTTTCTGTAATGTATTGATAGCTGTGGGCATGGATGTCAGTTTGTATGTTAATATTTATAAGCCAACCTAAAACATACTTATAGGGCCAAGTTTATGAAAGGTGATAGTTCCGTGTTTATTTGGGATGTATGGTATGTAAACCTATTTAACAATTGTCTATTTCATTTATGTTCATCAGGGTGAGAACAGCAAAAAAAGCATTACAAACTGTAAATTGGCAAAGATGTTAACAACAACTGTTGCCATGCTTTGTTTTTTCTTCATACCCCATTGAATCTAAATGAAATAACAGACACTCTTTATAAATAATTTTTGTTAAATATTAATAAAAACACAATTATAATGCTCAATAATGGTTGTGGTACAGTTAAACACCTTGAAGCTTGTGAGACCAAATATAAAGTCTGGCTATAAGGGGTAGAGAGGATTTGATCTGTAATGATATTAAAAATTAGCCCCTTGAGAAACGTCTGGTTTTGGAGGAATTCCGGTTTACAAAGGGTTCAATTTTAGAGGAATTCCAGTTTACAAAGGGTTCAATTTTGGAGGAATTCCAGTTTACAAACGGTTCAGTTTTGGAGGAATTCCGCTTTACAAAGAGTTCAGTTTTCGTGGAATTCCAGTTTACAAAAAGTTCAGTTTTGGAGGAATTCCAGTTTACAAAGGGTTCAGTTTTGAGAGGTTTCACTGTGCACATGTACAAACTATCAATGTAAAGTGACATCTTCAGATGTGATGTTGTTCAACGTCATGTTCATCTTCACTTTCTGTGGTTAGACCAATGAGATGTCTGTAAACTGTAATAATTGCATTAGAAATGTCCCGCTGGCAGAGCCTTTGTAATCACTACAATTGCATGTTAAATACATTTTCAATGTCAGTCTGTATGTTCAATGTTTTTTAGTGTCCTAATCTTTGTAGTAGTTTCAGATTCATGTTACTTCCTAATATATACAGTAGAATCTCGTTGGCTCGACCTCGGAAGGGTGGAACACACCGCAATGCTCGAACCAAGAATGAAGTCCCGAGATTTTGGTTCGGTAAACCATTATACCAACTACTGATGGGTCGAACTTGTCCAGGGTCGACTACAAGCCTTCCCTCGAACCAAATTATCGGTCCCGTCAGTGTAATTAGTTATGTTTCTCTCGAACCGCTGATACGTAAGGTATCAAAACAAATGCAGCTGGAAAATAAATGGTCCACGCGACTACTAATTGCTGCGCATGCGCAGCTGGTTATTACAACCTTCTGACTGATTATGTAGGTGGAACGAGCTAGAGACGAATCGGGGAATCGTAACAATAGACATAGGGCCTACAATATTTTCTTTACAGTACTTGCCGCGTTGTTTGTTAAGAGGCTATGTGCAGTGATCTTACAAGTACAACTACTATTACAGTAACTGTTAGATTAATTAGCTTGTATCGTCATGCCAATCAAACAATTAGCACACCCATGGGCCTCGGCTTAGAGATTAACTTTAAACACATCGCAAGAGACTGTTTGTAGACTTACGGGCATCGACACCCTGTTTTAATCGATTGAACTAATAGGTGACTTAATCAATTGTAATAACATCAGTGCACCCAGAGGCCTCAGCTTCATTCAATAATTTCTAATAAATATTTTCACTAAAACATTTTGCTATATACGAGGATATTATGGAGGTAGAAAAGGGAATCAAATCAAAAACGGAAATTGCAAAAATGTTTAATATTCCCAAGAACACATTCTGGGTGGGTAAAAAAGGCTGATGCTATTAAAGAGGGGTATTCAATTTTATTATTATTATTTATTCTATTTTGTTACTCTTACTTTTAATACATGACCTGCATCTTTTCAACTTTCAAACTGACATCACGAATGCTTAGGTCGAACTACCCGATGGGTCGAACTCTTTCTCGAGCACCGAGGGTGTTCGAGCCAACGAGATTCTACTGTATATATATATATGATATATATATGAAAATATTAGGAGGTAAAAATGAAAATTGGGCTACTACAAACATTAAGGCATTGTATACATGCAGACTGATACTGTAATGTACTCGATATGTAATTTTATTCTTTAAAAATGCTATAGTGTTAAATGTGGACCAGATATGATGTGTGGATGAGATTACATGTTTACCATACCGTATTACATTGTGTATGTCAGCTTAGGAAAGTTGCAAAAAGTCTAAAAAAAAATAATTACCTTTTCTAATTTTGGCCTGTATACTTTTTATAGCACCACAGTATATGTATTTAGGGACAGTCCATAAATATTGATGTGTTTCACAATCCGAACAATGTACGGAAGAGGGGGGGGGGGGTAAAGCTATGTTTGGATTGGTTTTCAGGTAAAACATCGGTACATCGAAGATAAATGTTTCTTACATTATATCAATGTTTTTATGTTAGGATTCGAGGAGGGTGATGGGGTCAAACCCAGTCCTAACATTGTTAGGATTATGACAACCATTGACATTCATGGACCGTCCCTTACATAAAACACCAAATAACAAATTACTAATTTACAGCAAATGATTTTGTAAAACATGTTTGTTTTTTTGTTACTGTGAACCTAGCGTTTAATTGTTGCAGGATTTGTGAGCAGAACAAACTGACCTGTACAGATGGGTTGTGTTGTTGAAATTACTCATTATATGTGTTGTTATCTTTGTATTATGTGCATTTCACTTGTATTTCACTGGGCATTTAACCATGGATTGTGACAAGGCTATGATTTGTTCCAAGTAGTTGAAATCTGTCTTAACAAACTGCCATATTTGTATGAAGGAGGTAATTAGAAGTGTTGGACACAGTTGCTAGTGAGACACACACACACACTGTGGTTAACAGGTTATTTCTAAGACTGTATGTCAGAATTTCCAAATGTTTGACAGCAAATAGCCAGTGATAAATATATGTGTTTTAGTGGTGTTGTTAAACAAAATAAATAGTTGTTGGTTTTCCCATCCCAGCCATTGTGACTAGTATATCATGTCTTGTCCCTTTTATGGAAAAGGGCATTTTAAGACCAAGTGTCCAAATAATTGTCTGTTAGACACCAAAAGAGTATACGGGTGGGTTTAACGTATCTGGAGGGCGTATACTACCAAATCAAATCCCATAGACAACAATAGTAACATATGTGGCTAAAACTCCTGCCTGCAGCATATCAATTGACATAAACACCACAGATGTAAATACTACCACCCCTCACACTTCAAGTGAACAAGAGACAATTGGGGTTCAAGCTGCTCGGTTCGGAGATAACAGGTAGCGTCTATGACTACCCTAGTTTTGCACAAAATTTGAGTACTTTTTTTTACAGGTACCCCATACATGTTTCAGCATACGGCTACATGACACATTGGCACTAGATGAAATAAAATTGCATAATTTTTTTTACAACCAACACACTCACATTTATAACCAATCACAGGATTTGTGGTGTTCACTTCTCTATCAAAAGTTTGGTGCACCTCGAACTTTGACCCAGCCGGAAGTTATTTGGTTTAGTACTACCTGGACGCATCACTAAACCAACTTGAAGTACGCCCATCAACCCCAACATGTTCACTATACATGTAGAATTGCCTCCTTTGTACAACTGAATGGTTTTGTCATGATCTGTCACACTTCAGGTCACAATTGTACGTCTCAAATTTGATAATAATGAAATAATAGTTGTGTACATAGTTTGTATATATAATATTTTTTGTACATATATTTTTTTATATTTTATCCATTTTTGAAACTAAATTATATGTACTAAACAAATACTAGTATATACATGTACATGTATGTGGTTTATGGAAATTATTTATGGAAATCAATAAAAAGACAAGGACATACATAATAGCATATATAGGGATGGGTATATAGCTAGCATTGCAAAAGGTATGCCAAAGGGTTTTAAATATGTTTCATAATATCAAATGTACCATAACACTTAACTTGTCTTTTGGAATTTGTTAAATGTTAATGTTCAAAAGTGCATTAACATTTTGCTTTCAATTTTTCATATATTTTAAATGTTTACTAATGTTATTTTATGAGATATTTTAAAATATTTTATTTAAATAGTTAAATGATTCAGAAATATTGCTTGGGCATTCCATCCATAGATACAATTTTTACACGTCATGAAATTTCTTGAAATTAAATACTTTTGAGGTACAAATTGTACATTCATTTATGAATGAACACCTGTTCCCTGCAAAATTATGAAATGTCTGATTTTTTAAATCCTGTATTCACACTTCGAAGTGGTCCACAAATGCACAACAGAAATATAGTATGCTGACACAAAATGTACATTCTCAAATACTGGTATATTTTTATTATTTAAGTTTTAGAATTGATTCATCCAGTTTATCACACAGAAATGGGGCACTATTTCACTGGTTTGGGTTAGGCCTGCTTATCATAAACGTGTTTTCCTTTTTGGAAAAGTACTTTTGCACATATGCCTTCACTATACAAAAATTGAGTCGTCGAAGTGCACTTTAAGGTGAAAGTAAATACTTAGTGTTATGATGTCACCATGCTGTATACTATATGAAAGAGACACAGTGTACATCCACTGTAGTGATAGTCTGGCACACGGAATCATGTGATTGAAAAGCAGACCTTACTGGGTATCACAAAGATGATGACACACTAGTATGTTGTATGATGTCGGTGGACAGTGACTCCCATCAGTAACACACACGTTTATTACAACTGCAGTTGTGTTTGTATTGTGCATTAGAAATGAGAGTTATAATCAGTCTAATTAAAATTAAAAATAATTCCACTATTACATGTGGATCTAACAGAAGACAGTTGGAACTCCTGTCCACCAATCAAAACCGTACTTGCAGAATGATGCAAGTGATTTGAAAATAATTTTAAAACATTCTGAATTATTCTGAGCCTATACAACATGTTTTGTGCGAATTACAAATGCCTTATTTAGACCAGTAGAACTAATTTTAATCAGATTGCTAACAGCACTACGTAGACTAACATTTTGTCGCTAAATAATAATTTAAATACTGACCAATCAGACTTCTCCTTTATAACGTTATTTGGGAGCATACAAATTCTAAAAATATCGGGCGAGTCTATTTTAGTCGTCGCAGTACAGCAAACTATACCAGTGCGTACGGGATCGGTTATCATTCTTAAATTTGGTATTACAAGTTATTTATTTTTTAAAAAACCCAACTAAATCAGTCTTATTATATTTTTTTTAAGGCATTTGTAATTCACACGAAACATGTCGTATACCCTCAGGATAATTGGGAATGTTTTTAAATTATTTTTACAGGCATGATTCTGCAAGTAAGGTTTTGATTGGTGGACATGAACTCCAACTGGCTGCTGTTAGATCCCCATGTAATAGTGGAGCTAAATTTAATTAGATCGAGTTATAATATGACGAGATGACATTGTGAGTTTATTAAAACTGTAGCCGTTTGAATTTGCATACAATAAATTGTGTTATGTCGCAATTCGAGATTGCAGTTATGAAGTGGATGATACAATCATTTCAACAGATCTCCAGTGATTTAATAGTAATTTGGAATGGTATGTACTACTCAAAACAAGTTACAGATCAAATGATTTATAAAAAAATTAAAATTAAAAATTAAAAAAAATTATGCAGTGAGACAGCTTTCAAAACTTGATTCTGAAGGAAGCCTAAGTTCCATAGAAAAATATAGATCACTAATTTTTAGTTCACTTTTGTATTCTATAGCATGCTTCTGTCTTGACCATGAGTTTGGTTGTAGTCACGTTTGGAAATCATAACACTTCAACAAAACATTTGACCCGCAACCTGTTTCAGTAGAATACTTGAGGATAAGTCAATGTAAACAAATATGATATTGAAGTATGGTATTAACAATATTTACAACAGCCATGTGATAAAATATAATATGAATATTTGTTGCAGTACAAAAATTTTACCCAAGGTGTTGTGATAAAATTTAAAATTAGTCACGGTTTGGTCCTTTCTGTGAAATGTGATACATGTCATAATATTCACTATTTTTACTCCAGATGGTAGCCAGTACTACAGTGTAAATAAATAATAATACCATCTATAGTTGTATAGCACACGTTCTCGTTATATAATTGTGTATATATTTGGCTTTCTTTTGCAAGTCGTGTTATAAGTTAGCTGTAAAAACATTGTAGATATGAGTAGAAGTGTACAATGATGTTTATATTTATACCATTAATGTATATGTTGCCAGTGCAATGGACTGAGCTTCGTGCTTCACCTGGTAGTGAGTGCAGTGGCCCGTGCCAGCATGTCGCAGCATGTCTAGGGTGTATACGACTACTGCTCTTCAACAACCATGTGAGAGAATAAAGTGGTTTGATTGTCAGGTAGACTTTGTGTTGTTTGAAACTAGTGTTGAAATTCTTTAGAGATATTGCATTTTAGTCTTGATTTTAATATCCGTGATATTTTTATTTTTTTGTACAGCTTTTTAGTGTTTTAATTTAACTTTTGAATGTTTATATTGATGCTGATCAAACTTCATTTTCACATTTAATTTAGTTTGACACCGAATAGCCCATGTATTTTTGGTGATGGGTGTTGTAAAATATTCCTGCATTCATGCTTTTGTTTGTGCCACTGAAGCCCTTCTTAGTTATCGTACTTGTTTTGGGGTCAACCAAAATTCAAAGTGGATGGTTATCCTTTGATTATTGCCCCGTTTGTTCACAAGTAACAAAAAAACTATTACAAAAGTGCATACAGCAAATTTGTACATCTCTGTAAAATACCAGTAATGTTAGAATTGTTTCGAAATACCATCTATCAATCGAGTTGGATGTTAGAAAATGTTTTATATTCAGACAAGTGCAATATTCTATAAACAGTTTCAGTATACTACAAACACCACAGCATTCTGACATCTGTGTGAGAAGTATCATTTATTGAAGTATATTAAGTAGAATAAATCTCCATTCTACCATAATAACAACACATGCCCCTTGCAGGTGTCATCATCTTTATGGAATGGACTATAAAACTGGGATCATTTTCTCTTTTCATGAATACATAACCTAAACTTAAACTAATGGCAGTTCCCAATATTACAACAGACTGGTTCAAACATCCCTAAAGCCTTTGAGATTTTCCAGAGAGTCATCTGCTACCTAATATGGTCACGTGATAGCAGCTTCCTTCTTTCTCCACTGCTCTTACAATCCAGACATCTTTTAGTTTGCTCTTAAAGTTACATTGTCTGGTTACCATATTATAACATAATGTACAAATATGAAATACAAGCTCAAATGCACTTTAAAAAAACTTGTGTGTGTTCGCTATGAACGGATATTGTCAAAAGTATAAGCTTGATTCATAGTCATTGCTGCCATAGCTCGGCAAAGTACAAACGACAGCCTGTTGTCAATTTCAATTAACACATGCATTTGCGGATTTCAAATTGTAGGGTTCGTCTCAAAAAATTAAAAGAGAAATCTTGCGCTGTAAACAAATTTGATCATGACAACGTACATTCCTATTTCAGAATTAATATTTTATAAAGTGTTATTAGAACTTTCAAAGTTTAGTTTTTATACTAGTAACACATTAATCATGTATATATTTTTAACAGCTGGCCACTGTCAAAATTTCAAGGCAAATCCCCCACCCACTGACCCCTGGAAAGATGTACCATACCACTATGGATATTAATATGTTTTGGAGTTATGAGACGACCCCTCAATCAAGACCGTTAAATTTGTTCAAAAATTGTGAAAGCTCACGTGATTTCGTGGAGTAATTTCACAATTGTGATAAGCCAATGAAAACTGAAATCGGTAGGAGCCTGTCAAAAGTGTCCCACTTTCAAAATAATGACTATGTTTTTGACCTGGATAAGCCAGCGTAGTGAAACTAAGGAGGAGTGCGACGCCATATATGCAGCAAACGTAATGGGATTTCCTATTCTATATGCTTAAATAATAAAAATATTCCACATTGCCACTTTAAAATCTAAGCCCTCACAATTTTTGTTTTGGTTTAGTCAAGTGTCTAATGTGTATTGAAAAGAAAAGAATGTACATTTCCTTGTATATAAAATAATGTAACATTTTGCCCTTGCTTCAGGAATAGAGTTACATGATTTAATGCCTACACAAAACAGTCTGGAGCTATCCAAGTTTGGCGAGAGAACTGAAAAGTGAAAACAGACTTACTTTGTGTCAGTTTATACATGTTTATTATTTAAATACACGTAGAAAAACAAGCAATATATCATTTCCCCAGTTGAACTGCATCAAGAGAAGTCTCCCATGTGAGAGATTCAAAACGTCTGTACAAATACAACTCTACATCAAACATTCTTTTACACACTTCTCAAATATACTGTACACGTCTGTAGCCATTTTGTTTTCCAATAGACAGAAAGTTTTCATGATGATTAATGCAGGTCACAAAAGTAAATTTCTTTTGTTAATTTGCCACACAAGAGTCTTCAAATATAATCCATTTCAGCAAGTTTAACCAAA
Organism: Dracogyra subfuscus; assembly: GCA_016106625.1. Classification (NCBI taxonomy): domain Eukaryota; kingdom Metazoa; phylum Mollusca; class Gastropoda; order Neomphalida; family Peltospiridae; genus Dracogyra; species Dracogyra subfuscus. Next base: position 19,674 of record JAECMU010019904.1, read on the forward strand.
ATGTAACTTTCAGTAGTCATGAAGTTTGCTGTTTTAGGACAGTTTCACAAACTGGTAACACCACAGTTATAAAATTGTCCATAGTTTTATTTGCCAAATTTTGCATGGAATGTTTTCACGTTTCTTCAAGAGAGGTGAGAATATCACCGGGGCCGGACTGCACAGGATGTGGAAGAAGTGTCTGAGGTTCGTTCTGTAAGTCTGATCCCGCGATGAGGATTCGGTTTGACCGGTGGTTCACGTTGTTAGAAGCGCTGTTCTCCGTCTCCTCCTCACCATTCCCACCACTCACAAACACACCACCAGTGCCGCGGTGTCGATTCAGTGCATGCTTGTGGCGAGATTCGTACAAATATTTCTGAAATGTTCAAAGTAGACGTTGTTATAAAGTGACAAATGTTTTAGAAAGTTACTAGCAATCACAGAAGCTTTTGCTAGTGCCCTATGTATTAAAGTAATATAGGTGGATAATTTGCACTAACCCTGACCACAGATTCACCATCTGGAACCACAGAGGGCTAGTGGATTTGTCAAACCATGCACTGTATAATCATTCTAAATATATAGTAGTTAAAGCCAATCATGAAAACAGGGTTTCAGCTGGATCCAAAACATTAGCAAGTTTAAGAATTTGGTCAGGAAATATATAGCCAAATACAAGTTTTAAACGGCCAAAATGAGCACAGATCTATAAAGGGCAATTCTTTTTACTTAGCTTTTTGGCTAATTAATAATAAAATACTTTTTGTTAAAATTTAATTTGCATTTGGCAAACAGCAACTTCATGTAAATTCTTTAAAATAGTCTGTTATAAAGATTGTTTTAAAGACTGTCTGTTATTAACATAGTCTTTAAAATAGTCATTTAATAGATATATTCTTTAAAAAATTTATAAATATATTTTTAAAAATATAAATATATTTAAAAAAATATATAAATATATTGTTTTAAAATATAAATATATATTTTTTTTAATATTTATAAATATATTTAAAACAATTGGTTATAAATAACATAACATTAAAATACTAGTAGTAATCTTATTAAATCTATTCATTAAACCAGTCATTCATTAAAAATACATCCCATTCCTGGCTAGGCGAGACAGACCTATTCCATGACATCAGCCCATACAGAACAAAATCTGCTGTACATGACCACTTGATCTTCTTGGCCCAAGTAGTTTTGGCAAAGGATGTTATTTATTTATTTCAACAAAACAAAAAAACCACGATGTGATGGGTAAAATTGTTTGTTTATACTTGAAGAATAAAGCATTTTGAGGTGTGAGAAGTTTACTTTTTCCTCTATCTGTCTTTCTTTGGGTATTTTTACTTTTTCCTCTATCGGTCTTTCTTTGGGTATTAGAGAGACGTCGCTAAGAACAAACCTGGCTCTCTTTGGGTATTTTGCCCATATTGACATCACTAAGAACGAACCTGTCTCTCTTTGGGTATTTTGCCGAGAGCCTCTAGCTTGGCCCGAGCCTGCCGTCGTTTGAGAATTCTGTGGTACTGCTTGGCATTCACATACAGTGGTTCATCGCCCGTGTCCGATCCCGGCTGGAAGAGGAAACACTACACTGTAATCAGACTTGTCAATATAACACAACAACTAACACATTTCATTGGCCGTTAACTGGCTATTGGGGTGTTACTACCAATTAGTTAAAAATAGATGTAATTATATAATTTGTAAAAATGTCAGTGTTTTGTTGTTGGTTTTTTGGTCAATAATTCCATTCTGGCTCTACTAGAAACAAAAAAGAAGTTTTTTTTAAACAACATTTTAAGTTCAATTTGTTAAAACATTGGTCAAGATATAAATAAAACCGCAAAACGTATATATAGTATACATGTATATAGAAGCACCGATTTTCTGTGATAGCAGAATCATGGAAATACCTATCTGAAATGGAATTCCCGATTTTTTTCCAAAACATTATTTAACTTTAAATAACACATTTGATTAATTATAATTATTTTTCAAACTAGAAACTATGGTCACCGACATCTGCCTGTGCTACGCTACGACACTAGTACCGTTGTTTGTCACACCAAATGTTTAATGTAGTGTATTTAGACATTTTACTAATTGTGTTTTCTTTGTTTAATCCTGGCGATTTAACGTGAAAAACCGAACATTGTGAACTAAAATTGTCCGATAATTACTCAAGTGAAAGATATACTATGTTATGTTTGCTTATTAATTTTTAACATTTGCAGCATTGCCAAATTTCTGATCTCAAAAAGGTATGCAGTAATTGCATATTGTATGCTAAGCTTTGTTCAAAATAAATTATACAAGGGAATTGATTTATAGTGTGTTCGTTTGTAATCATTTTCCTGATCATATTGTACAGAAACTGAAAATGTCTGAAGTCTGTGTCGTGGCGTATTGTTGTGCGTGTGTGTGAGTGAAAAAACCCCACCAGAATTTGTTTAATACTGAAACGGAAAAAAAAGGGAATTTGTAACATTATAAAACGGAAAAGGGAAAAATCTGAAATGGAAAATCAGTGCAATGTATATACAAACCTCCATCTAGTAAAACTATTACCAAAAGAGTAATCAAATATAGTTTAGTAGGCTAAACTAATGAAGAAAATGTCATTTCCAACACCACAAAAAGACCACATTCTTTCCGTGGGCGGGTATTGCTGTTTTACTTATATACTGACAAATCATTTTACAAATTGCACATAAAAATTGAATATTTTTCTTGTTTTCTAAACAGTGTTTCTTTACTTATTTTTATGTCAAGTCAAACTGGAATTACTGACCAAAAAAACCCCTATAGTTTGTTTGCTGGGACAAGATATAATTGATCATATATACAATACTAGTTTGGTTTAGATAAACAATCAGTATTTAATTATCCAGATACAAGGTAACAATCTTACCATTGGTAGTTGCTGTCCTAACTGCTGTGAAGGTAAATTAATCACCTGGATACCTGTAACGAAGAACGCAAACTCCAGTCATATACAAGTAACATACATCTGCAGATGAACAACTAGAGACTGTAGAGTCCAGTGTAACTGGAATGCGTCTAATTAAAGGATCTACAATTAAATCAGGTTTTTAAACAATGTGTCAAATTAAAGGATCTACAATTAAATCAGGTTTTTAAACAATGTGTCAAATTAAAGGATCTACAATTAAATCAGTTTTTTTAAATAATGTGTCAAATTAAAGGATCTACAATTAAATCAGGTTTTTAAACAATGTGTGCTTGCCAGGCTTTAACCTAGACTCAAAACTCAAAACATTATTAGCAATTTGGTGAATCTGGTACAAACATCTTTGGTCAAATTCAAGTTTATATCAGGCAAATAAATAAAACCAAATTAAGGCCCCTTAAGGAAGTATATTTATTTTGGAATTAAAGTTTTCATCTTTTATTATTGAAATATTATGCAAATTCAACTCCAATTTACCTTTGTCGACTTGAACCCTGGATTGCAAAAATGACAAGTTAAAGTTTGTTTTCCATTAAGCCACCACTAGAACACACTGATTAATTAATGATCGGTTAATGCATATCAAACATTTGATATTCGAATATATTTTATCAGCAGCAATGAATTGCTCATATGCACTTTTCTACACAGGATAGCACATACCATGGCCTTTAGTAGAGCAGTCATCAGGCACTGGCTGGGATGGAAAAACCTAATCGGAGAATAGATCCAATGATGGCTTGATGCACAGTGGGACCAATGGATTATTTCCTGTCCCAGCCAGTGCACCAAGACTGGTATATCAAAGACCATGGTATGCACTATCCTGTTTGTGGGATGGCGCATATAAATGATCCTATGCTACTAATGAAACAATTTAGCAGGTTTCCTCGCAGCAAAACAAAAGGTAAATCATAAAACTAACCTTACAGTAGGTGCACTAGCATGTTAGGTTAAACACAATCCTATAACCAGCATTTGAAATAAGCACTTGTCTGTTTGTCCCGACAAGTGAAAATTTACTCGAACAAGCATAATTTACCCGAATGGAGGACAAGCTTATTTTTTTTAAAAACCGCATCATAATTTTTTAGCAAAGGCTGTACTTTATAAATAAATTAAAAAAAAAATAAAAAAACATCACCGGTGTCTCATCACAAAATGTTATACAAATAACATGTTATGTATCACTAGCTTTTTTATTATAAAGTCATTTGAGTTGTGAACGTGATTGAATTTTGTTTACATCTCGTAGGTTTTTCCACAGTGACTGGACTATCATGAATTTTATATTTTAGTTGTTATGTTTTTAACGCATCTTTAACAAAGTAAATTCTTTGGCTTGGATTCATGGAAAGATGTTGACTGTATTTCATTTTTAACTTGTTTGATGCACCTCCACCTCCCCAACTAAGTACTTATAAATTGCATAATTTTATTCACACTTGATTGTAGTTTTATTACTTTTTCCACATACTGAACAGAATACAAGAAAGATTTTTACATCAATCCCATCAAACTTACTTGGGTCCAATTTGGCACATGGGTTTAGGCTACTGTTTAGACATTCACTGCATCATGTAAACTTGTATGTAACACCAAATGAATAATAAAGAATAGTAACATTATTTTAACATTTGGTGACAGGCACATTTTCATTTATAACTTAAACAGATCATTTCGTCCAGCATGTCAAGCATCTCAAGTTAAACACAATCCTATAACAAACCTCACAATAGGTGCACCAGCATGTTAGGTTTAACACACAATCCTATAACCAACCTTGCGGCAACTGCACTGGTTTGTTGTTTGCATCAACCAGCACAAAAGATGTCTGTCCATTAATGGTAACTTGGTTTAAAAACAACATCTGTGGAATGCCTGCCGCATTAACTGCCGATGTGACGGCTGCTGCCTGCTGCTGCTGTACGACAGGCTGTGTCTGTATGACGTTACTACCCTGCTGCACCATGGTCGTTGCCTGACCCAGAGCCTGGCCGCTGGAAATCATCTGCACATTTGCGGTATTTGAGAGAACTTGTGAACCGGCCTGAGTCGTAGTGTTGGACTGTGTTGAGTAGATGGCCTGCCCGTCAGATACCTGTCAGTAACAACATCACAACGTATACTTGAAGAACACAAATGTTTGGTTAATGACACTTCAGCACTTTTTAAGACTCTGTCTATATTGGGTTTAACAGATGGCTATCTGGGAAATGTGTTAAGAAACATTAAGCTAAACATTTACTATTTGCTACAAACTATAGCGAAATATAGCAGGGCTCAACAGTAAGGATTGTCCGCCTGTCCGGGACAGGTAGAATTTACTGAGGACAAGTGAATACCCCATTTGACCTGTCCGACCGGACAAATGCTTCGAAATTCGATAATAATAAAAAAAATAACCTAATAAAAAAAACCCACATATACTGATACGACAGGTAGTTTTATTTTTTGCGTGTCCTACAGGACAGGTGTCTTTAAAAGTTAATGTAGAGCCCTGTATAGAGCCACAGAAAATCTGTGTTTGACAGAGGCAAATTCCACGTTGAAAATCGGCTGATTTTCCATGCAGTAAGGAACCAGTAATTCTGCAATGAACCCATCATCTACAAACAAACCATCGTCAAAATGGTAATTTCTGTGACTTGTATATTCAAACAACAGTATTTACTTTAATACATACTGGCATCTGTCAATCAATGATGCCAGTCTGTGTCAACAACAATTTAAATGTTAGTAAATTTAAGATACATTTATTCAAGGAAAATGTTGTTAAAAAAATAATCTTTGATACTGCAGTGAATCAGAATGTTTTATTTCAGAAGTATTTAAAAATAAAAACAACATTTAATTTACTATAGATACACAATAATGGGCTAAATAATGGTTAACAGTTTAAGGTTACATTTCGGTTAATACTGTTATAATGTGCTGTGCGTTTTTGCGTTCAATGGATTTTAAGTTATTGTCACTTACCAGTCAAGTAAGAAAGCATCAGGCTATTTCAATGAATAAGAAGTCAAAAGGTCTCTGTTTATCGACGAAAGTAAAATTTCAATTTTTTTTTTAAAGAAGAAAAAAAGGACTATTCCAATTTAAAAAAGACATGTTTTCCGTGTTTTTTCTGCGGAAAATGGGAATTCCGTTTTCAACAGCCTTTTTTGTAATTTCTGCAGTCTCGGATTTTCGGTGGCTCTAGAAATATGAGTAGAATTATTTCATTTTAAAACATCAGACAAACAAATCTGATGCATTACTAATAATAAATGTTAGCGAAATCAAACAAAGAAACTTCAATGTTGAATGTAATTTTGACAGTGTACGTGTAACAATACACAAGAGTGTTGTAATGTTTCTGGCCTAACTAGAAAACAAGCATTTCCATCGTAATAAGTACTTCAATCCTTGTTTCATTAATATAAAGTTGTTTGTTATGCTATATTATCGTTTTAAAAAAAAGAAAAAAAAGAAAAAAAAAGTGCAGTTTAAACAGAGAGCCCCCAAAGTACGGTACTTATTTTGTTATTTTTAGTCAACAGTTTTGATTTGTAAAAATAATTCAGAAGATTATTCTTATTTTTAAATAAAACTGAAATTACTGTTATTTAATATTTTGTTTTGGTGTATACATAGAGACAACATACTACTCTGGAAAGAGTAACGTCATACAACTCACTCTCATGTTATGGGTACAAACTCTGCCCCCTCCCCCCACTTTACATATGATTCCTCCGGTTTATTACCTGGACGACCTGCCCATCCTGCGTGATGTAGTGAATTCCATGTACAGCCTGATTGTCATCTCCCTGGTTGATCACGATCTGTTGTGTGTCCGCATCATATACTGTAAATTGTTCATCAGCCATTGTGATCTTTTCCTCTCTGAAACAAATTGTAAATAATTAGAGTATTCATATGTTTCAAAGTATAAATGTAAGTAGAAGACTTTTGTGAAAAAAGAGAGAAATATAAGAGTGATATATATTAAGTATTGTGAGGTGTATGAAACTGGAGCATTGTTGTCGACAGCTGCAGCCACAAAACACAACCACCTTCTTTCTACTGCTGAACACTAAAACTTGTATTTCCTGCTACAGTAAACAAGACATGGTACACACACTTCATTACCAACCATACATGTATTTGACGATTTTCGTTACCTTTTATAACCTTTTCATAAACCTTTTCTTATGGGATTTTCCAAAATTACCTGTACTAGAGTCAATGCCAGACCGATTAGATTTGACTTAGCTAGTATTGTATTCTGAGAGGGTGTGGGGATACCTAGTTCACTGTATTCAGTTACTGTTCATGGTTGGAAAGAATTCCTTACTTCCCTCTTTTGCGGACTGACCTAACTCAGTGCTGTATTAAGCACTACAGACGGTGATGTGCTACAGTATATCATCGCCAACATCATTAACTGTATTACACATTAAATTCTGTTACATTTGTTTTTTCAGATGCACACAGTGCAATCAACATCTAATTTGTGAGGTTTTCCCATTAACAATAAAGTTCAAACAAGTATGGTAATTTCTTATTTGTTTTAAGCATTTAATGGTCTTGTTGATTGAGGCGTAGCTGCATGTGCAAACAAAAATTTAGCCGCCTGTCGGACTAACAGGCTTAGATATCTGGTAGCCGGAGAAAGAAATCACTAGCAAAAACATCCTGCATAATTCACTCAACTTATAACATGATTGCATGACATTAAAACTTCTCGAGGAAATTTAATTTGCCTTAAAAAAATTCTTAAATTATTATAAATTTATATTTAAAATATTAACACTGTAATAACAGTATACATGTTTTGATAAAACACTTTGTTTTACTTTGAAAAGTTCTGGCTGCAAGCTATACCACTAAATGTTTCCCTTACCGAACCAGGTTAACAATATTTACGGCTGATGTATGCCAGTTTTTATAGCTCAAGTGACCTCTTGCCAAACCATTATTGACATGTTGTAGGGGATGGCTAGACAGGACTGTGTAATACTTCGGCAATTGTCGACAACCAAATTGTAGCTAGCTACGGTGTTGAAAACACAATTCTTTTCCTAAATCTGCCACAGCTACAAAATTGTTTTGTTTGACACCACTGGTGCACAACGATTAATTAAGCATTGGCTTTTGGATGTCAAATATTTGGTAATTTTTGGTTGGAATAAGAAAAAAAACCCAATCAGCTCAATGGATCCACTGCGGTGGTTTGATCCTGCAAAGCACACACCTCAAGCGAGCATTCAACCGACTGAGCTAAATCCCACCCCCAAATGACAGACTTATAGTTTGATTATTCCCGAGTCCATTCATGACATTAAACTTACATGTTGTTACCTGTACCATGAAGAAACCCGACAGCCTTGTGTGAAACGAACCTGCGCTTTACTTTCTTGTGGTGGCGTATAGGGCCATCGGGTTTCTTCCTGTAGCCAGGACTTCTAGAAATTTTATACAATCTACTAGCCATGGAATAGCTGAGCGGGCGATCATAATTCATATGAGTCTTTGTGACACAATATCACAATATAGGTCAGCAAACTGAGAATTCTGCTGTCCGGAGTTTGCTGAAGCTTAGCTGAATGTTGGTGCTGTTGGGTTTCTTTCTGTAGTGTGTGTATTAGTGATTAATATGTGGATTTTTTTAAATCAGTTAACTCGGAAATGATCGATGTACAGGTATTTGATGTCAAACATAGGATTGTTGTGGTATTTGAGCGGAAACCTTTTATTTGTTGGGAATTGTTAAACAAAAATACATAGCTTGGTCTCTGGCTGTAATGAGAGCATAGTTATGTCTGAGTACTCAGGCTAATCGAAAACATACTTACATAGGCCTATTAAAAATCAAACTTGTAAAATTTGTTAGCCCAAATTATACTGGCAAATAAGGAAGTCTTGCCTTATTCAGTAATCGGTCTTAAATTGTTGTTTTTAAAAACAAGCAACCAACCCTTCGAGCTTCCGCATCATAAAATATTTTCTAATTAGAATATTAGTATTACTGTATAAGGCTAAGCAGCAAGCTATGTTACGTATGAGGACTCAAATAAAAGTTTTGGAACGAGTTTCGATCCAGTTCATAACTGTCAGTTTCACAATATAGTGCAATTTACTAAAATAAAAAGGACAATAAATACATATTTACTTAAATATGGACATATTTTTGTTCAACACATATCACAAACAACTAGGAACATCCCAATAATTTTCACTTCGACATCAAGGATTTCCCCCACTGGAGAAAATGGCGCTGGATTGGGTGTAAAAATTATGACGTATTTCCTGTAACTGGCTACTCGGTCCTTGGTCAATAAAAACATGGCGGTTCACTGATATCGATTTACGAGGTTTGATTCGTAGGATCTGCCGGGGTGTTCCGAGTGGATCAGGTTGATCATGAGACTTAGTCACTACTTACATAATATAACGCCAAGTGAGCAGTCCTTTCCATTAGATAACATAAAAAAAATAAAAAATAAATAAAATAAAATGTTCCCGACCTCCAAATATATATATTTTAGACAGGAAAAAAACCCCACTTCAAATAAAATGTAAAAAGTCCCTCCAACACTGTCACTTCGAAATGTATATATTGTGATGAATCAATCAAATAATTTATTTATATAAGAATCATATAAAAATGGCATGGTATACATTAGACAAAATAGTTAGAATATAAAGTGGTAACATATATCATGAACTGTGACAAACTTGTGCTGTTGGTCTTCTCCGAACTAAATTTCACTCACTGTAGCTATATATAGGCTACTCTAAGGGGTTACAACAAAAGCAAGTTCTGTTCTGGTTATACACCTTTAATACAATGACGCTTTAATATATGTAGTTGGACTTTAATTTGAACAAAGATTTTACAACAATTTAATGTTTTCGTGTGCAATTTCTAGCTTGAAAGTTTCTGTGGTCTTCTGTACCTAAATCCCTATCATGTCTTCTGACCACGAACACCACGTGCTCACATTTTGTGTGGGTGTTTTTTTGTTTGTTTGTGTTTGGGTTTTTTTGGGGGGAGGGGGGTACGGGGCAGGCAGATTTTAAAATGTTTGCCCAATTAAAGAAAAATACCCAAATCGGGAAAACAACCATTCATATTACTATTACTGCTAAACATATATAGGGTTGCAAACAAATGATTGCACATTTTTACACCTAATTTTGCGGGAAGAATGATGGTAAAAAGGTCACGTGCCAGAATATTTCTATAATTTTGAAAGTATAATTTTTGCCCGAATTAGAGGATTTGGTTCAGCACGGGGGGGGGGGGGGGGGGGGG
>JAECMU010019904.1:30027-40881 GCA_016106625.1 Dracogyra subfuscus
CGAAGATTACCCCCCCCCCCATCAAGTGTTACGTAATATTTGAATGGATCCTCTGTAAAAAAATAACAAATGTTTGACATCCAAAAACTGATTATCAACAAAATCAACGGGCTCTAGTGGTGTCATTAAACAAAACAAACTTTTTTGAATAATCATTATAATGAACTAAAAGTAAATGATAATTGTCAATCGGAACTCCTGGTACATTTCTACTAAATACATCTAGCGTAGCGGAATGTGACGAGGTGTTCCGATTGTGATAATTGTATGAATTCGCATCGCTCGGAACGTCTCGTCTGATTTCGATACTTGAGAATTCCCAAGCGGCCGAGATATTCCGAGAGCGATTTCAAAGGAACCAGTCTATTATATATTTTATTCCCTGTTGTCTATTTCCGATTATAGTTTTACACTGGTCAGATTTTGTTTTTGTTAGACGTACGTCAATCGTAATTGTATCACAATGAGCAAAGCGCATCCACCCGAGTTGAAAAAGTATATTTTAAAATTATATATTTGTGTGTTATATGTACATGTTTCGTGTAGTTTTGGTGTTGTGTATGTGTGTGTACATGATAAATGCTAATTTACTTTTTGACAATTATTAACGTTGTGTTTAACGATACCACTTGAGCACATTGATTAATCATCGGATAGGACTTTAGTGCTGTCACTAACCATAACTATTTATGATGATAAGCATTTATAATGTTCTTTATATGTGACACTGACCGTGACAAAGAAAAGTCCTTCCCCTAAGTTGGCCTAAGGCGAATGCAAGGGGTCCTTTTTTTTTATTTGCACTGTGACTTTCCTACACACTGAGTCTGACACAGATACCACAGTTTTGGTGCACGAGGAAAAACCCAAGCTGGCTTTGGAATTATACAAATTCGTCAGTTGCTAATTTTGAAAGCAGTTGGTGAATTTTATTTTATTTTGGTGAAATAAATTTATGTATCGTACCGTCACACGTTTTCGATCAACACACGTTTCTGATCGCTCATTTGTAATTGCAATAATGCGAGAATGTGCGAGCACTGACGTCACCACAAGAATGAAAACGAACACAGAAATCACTGCTTTTGTTCCGAGAGAAAAATGCTGCGTGGTAAATTATTAAATACTTTTTTATTTATATTTTATTCATATATTTCGCTTAAACGATCGAAAACACGTGACTCTAGGATATAATTAATTTTTTTTAGGAAATAACTGACAATTTTTGAAGATTAAACAATTTAGTAGTGAAATGTTTTGTTCACCCAGAGCTGGCTCTGAAGAAGCCAGTTGGTTGAATGTATCCAAGCGGGTTTGCGGTCAAAATGGCCCTGAACAGACCAATAAAAACTGCCAAAGTTAAAACGGCAAAAGGAAATTGTTATTATGCCATGACATTAAATTAATTCTCATTACCAATATCCCCATCAGCTAACCACTGGTGTTTTCTCGACATAACCATATGTCCGACGCCGATATAACCGTAATTATAATGTGTTGAGTGCGTCATTAAACCAAAAAAACTAACAAAAACAAACATTACCAATAATGTTAACTGATATAAAGCAGTCAAAAACAAATGTATATTAAACAGCGCGGGCTAGCACTGCCACTTTGCACATTCGCTAATTGCAAATTTTATAATGCATATTTATTGGCAAATTTTATTTTCATTTGGCAAAGGTATTCAAGTAACTGGTGTTTTGTTGGAAAATAACTGGTTTTTGCACTTGTTACAATATTTTGGCAAACTGTTTTACTCCCCCTAAGCTAGCCCTGACAGCGGTATCAGTGGTAACCTCTGTTGCACACTTTTAACAGAAACCATCACCATAACATGTTATTACACTGATTGCCACATTAATTAATAATAAAAGCATACACACACAACTCATAAAGACATTTGCCTATAATGGCAAACAAATTAAAATTCCACTTTCCCCACCCGGACCCCTCCCATTTTAAATAAATATTAGTAATAAAAATTTACCCCATAACACCTTGGGTCATAACAGCTCAACACGCTACAAGACAATACTGTGTATCTTGCATCGGTGAACTGATGTCCTCGAGCCTTTGGCTTTTAAAGTTTGGCCGTTTTGACTTTTCTTAATGGCTGTTTTAACTTTTACACTGTGGCTGTTTTGAGCACTTATTGTTAGGACCGTTTTGTACTGGGGTCGTTATGACCAAGAGTTATAACTGACTGTGCTAAATGCCACACCCTACATGTGACAATTATTTCTACTTGAACTTATAGTCTATCCAACAAGAGAATGCCTTTTTCATGCTTTAAAATTTACTAAAAAAAATTGAGCTGGTTTTCTAAATTGGACACAAAAAATAGTATTTTTAAAAAATCCAAAACACTTTCTTTTCATCTTATATCAAACAGAAATGAAATTAGTTACAAAAAACCCCCCTTTTTTTATAGAATGATGGGGATGGACCATAAGTGTTGAACAAAATCACAATCGAAGAATAAACAAAATAATAATGGATCAACAAAAGCCAGTTGAATATGGCAATCTTGTGATTTGTTATTGATTTCTACAAGTTTGTCATTTATCAAGCTTTCACAGTCATAAACTTAATATTAATGGTCGTTTTTTTATATACAAGCAGTGCAATGCAGTATGTTATAAAATACATTTAAGTAAAGTCATTGTTTGACCACATCATGAAGTATGCACATTCTTATACAAGATCTGTTGGCAGAACATCTTTGCCTTCTTGACTCTGGAAAGTTTCCTGTCTCAGCAAGCCTGATGTCTTATGAAAGACTCGACTTTCTTGACAGGTGGTAACCTGCCTATAACCTGAAGTATTGTTCTCGACTTTCTTGACAAGTGGTAACCTGCCTATAACCTGAAGTATTGTTCTCGACTTTCTTGACAAGTGGTAACCTGCCTATAACCTGAAGTATTGTTCTCGACTTTCTTGACAAGTGGCAACCTGCGTGTAACGTCAGCTATTGTTATTGACAGGTGGTAACCTGCCTGTAACCTCAACTGTTGTTCTTTACTTTTCTATTCTGTCTGTTCTGCTTTGTTTTTCCTGATCATCATAGAATATAGAACTTTACAAAATAATCATTGATAATTGTATAGTTTTTATTCATTGATTGATACTGTTGTCCCAGTAGGTTTGGGAGGTGGATTTTTTGTTTTGTTTTCATGTAATGATAAATATATATATATCTCTAATGAGATGTAATTATACATTGATTTCTTTTGTTTTTCAGATACATGGAAAAACGACTTCAGCGTAAGTATTTTGCTGGACCCCAATGTTATTAAACTACTTTATAAACCCATATTAGTATTAGTTTGTAGTACTTGTAGTTAGTGATGTCAGCATGTTCGTATTGTGGTATACTTGTGTACATGTTGTGATACAGGAACCCGTATTACGATCTGTACCATGTAAGATTTTCGGCTCGAATACAAATTGTTTAGGTGTGGATGCAGAATCGGAGATTCCTATACCAAACTGAATTTGAAATCTTAAATGTTAAATATAGTCTGTTTATGTGAAAATGGAACCGATGAATAATCATCATATAATTATGAATAATAGTCATATAAAAATATATTAAGTTTCAAGCCCATACCAATTCTAATAACATTTAAAAACCCAATTTAGTGTAAAATAAAAAGTTTCTTTGCAAATGATATTAAACTGCATAGGCTAAATCTTATTTTACAGTGCAGGTATGAAGAGAACGCATATATCTATCATCTACCTTTAGTCTCCATGCACTGCATTATTGTCAGTTTGAAAACTGGATACGTTCTTCCATTTTGTTTTCACCTATGTAGGGGTTTCTCCATGGCTGTTAGGCATAGCGGCCCGCTATCTCTTGGTCAATAAAGTAAGCGCTTAGACTGTGCAAAAGCACCTTACACCAAAAGCCGCTACGCCTTGATTTCAAGTGCTTTAGAAAACAATGACCACAAGTACGAGCGTGCCATTTGATTACCGTGATTGCAACATAATCTCCAGCACTACGATCGGTAAACAAACGTCCTCATTACCTAACAATGGACAGGTCGCTCGATCACATTATTGTTTTAATTGGTGTCTGGGTAATTTTACACACCGTCTCCTGGGTCGCTAATCCGCCAGGAAGGAGCCTAAGTGTAACGGGATTCCCGTGCAGAGCAATCAAGCTTCAAGGCCGATCAAAGAAGATGCCACATAACAGAATATACTGTACCATTTAACTGAATAATTGCGCCAAAATTCCTTCAATTAAATTGCGCACTCAAATCCTTTTCGGACCTACCCATTAGGGTATCAAAACTCCATAGCACTTACAAACCCCCCACCTGCCTCCCAAGTCGATGGGCTACTGGTTCCCCTCTTACCCTACCCCACACCTTTCCTGTCAGACGGAGGGATCCGGCCAAGGCCGGTCCCTGCGACTGCGATAGGCGTACGCTACAACAGCTTGCTCTGAATGTGTATGTTAAATTATTAGGATTAGGTGAAGCACTTTTTAAAAGTACAGCTAAGTTGGCAATCAAATATTTCTATCTTAACACCCCTTCCCACAACTCCCACACTGAAAACATCCAAGGTTCGCGCTGTCGGTAGCCAAATTAGCTATTGGCTAATTAAAAATTATATAATAAAAAAAAAGGCTAATAAAATTTGCAACTGGATAAAAATTTGACTAAACCATTTTCTATCTTCTGATGTGAACAAACAGTTAAATAATCTATCCGACAGCTCAAACATAATAATAATACCAAATATTCAATTAGCGTAATATTGACCGGTAACGAGAAAATCCAGAATACAGCTTAGGTGTTATGATGTTTATTTTAATAATCATCGTTATTAATTTTAACGGCATGCATTCGACATGTATGATAGCAATGTGACAGTAGTTCAGTGTCTGGAAGATCTGTAACTTGTTATTTTAACTTTGTAAAGTAATAAAAACAAAGCGGCAATGCGTGTCAGTTTGAATACACATGCTAGTTCAGGGCTGAATGACGTGTAAGCTATCCCAAGAGCCGAGTTCAGACAGATCGAGCGAAAACAAAACGCTCGCTACACTGGTTTATGCGCTTCGCGTTAAACCAAATGGACACGACGGACACCAATCAAATAGTTCGTGAACGTTAGGAAGAACATTCGTTGGCTGAACTGAGGTAAGCTCTCGACACAAATATATGTCACGCTTCAGAGTCAGCTGACACCCACGTGTCAAGAGGCTTCGTTGCGAACATTGGACAATACGATTACACAAAAGTAAATCTTTATGTAAATTTGTAGAAAATCAATAGTTGTTTGCATCAATGAATATCATTTATTTCCGTTGTCTTTGTTAATTTTGTACCTACACATGTATGGTCGAGAGATCGCAATCGCAGAAAATGAACATGCAGTATTTATACAAATTGCAGTTAAACGTACACGGAATTAGTTTACAATAATCATATTTGTTAGATAATGTTAGATATATATTTGTAAGACTGTGAGGTGACATTTAATAAGTTAGCTGGATTTTAAAAAGACCGTACATTTTAATTTTATTATCAGATTAAAAAAATGTTTTTTTTTTTTTAAAATTATATATAAATGGAATATACTGTGAAGTCGGCATTCTTAGCCTAGGTATTTACAAGCAGAAATCACAACTAGCATTTAACACGACACTGAAATAACAGCAATAACATGATACAAATTATGAACTTGTTGGGGATGTGGAATTGATGGGTTACTTTAAAAAATAAAAAGAACAGGATTGAAGGCAAACACTTTTTAACCCACTACCAAACTTATTTTGGCTTCATTTGTGTTACACTGATGCTAAAAATGTAAACACCTTAACAAAATCCTGGGGAAAGGCCTGCTATGTATTAAAATTTAGATTTAATCTATATTTAATTTGATGGCAATTTTTTAAACATTTTTATTTACTCAGAAATGTTTAGTACAAAATTATTTTGAGTTTGTATGTGTTAAAAATTCAGTAATGTTTCAAGATAAGATTTAACACATTCATTATAGAGTTATTTGCCAATTCATCCATTCCCATGCAAACAGACTATAATAGTTGGTAATTGATTTTCAAATTAATGTTTGCTAATCTAAATTTTGAAAACAAAGTATTGCTGTAGCAATGGGTTTTTTAAATATCCTTTTGACTCCCATTTTCTCCATTAACCTCAAAATTAAACAAAAGGCCCAGATGACTACTAGAGAGATGACTATTTCTGAGGACTTCAATTGTTATAGTAATAGGTGAGCACCAGTACATGTATATATATACAACTACTGTAAAACGGGTATTATTCGTGAATGTGTAATTCTCGCGTTTTAATTTAGCCACGGAAATTACACTTAAACAGATAATAAAATCCATTAGAACAAAAACAAAGTTTAGCAATTTTGGCATTCTGTTCTGCATCATACAGTCTATATTCACCGTGTTTTTGTTTACGATTTGTAGAAGTGTTTAATTTATCATTGGCGGCCTGTGTGGATTGAAATTCTCGATAGTTAAACACGTTGAAGGGTCAGGTAAACGGTTTCAGGTTTGTTTGTCCTTTTTTTAGCCACTGCAAAATTGAACTGTCATAACGCTCTTTTTCTGAAGAATGATAAATGTAATTGATTTTTGGGACAGACATTGTTACTGGTTTTGTTAAGCTGTGAATAAACATTTAGAAATTAGTATGAGCCATTTTTAATTGGCCAGTCAAAATAAGGGGGACAAATGGAAAAACATTGACAAGTGACAAAAACAAATGAGGTGAGATGTTTTTAACAACCGGTGTTTAAACATTAAAACAAGATTACTAGTACAAGTGTTTGTCGTTATTTTTTTACTTTCTGGAGAGTTGATTGAACCACATCGTGGTTTAATTTCGTTAATTGTATACACAGTGTGGTTGCCACTGGACATGTGGCAGCAGCACTTAGCAGAGTCACTCAAAAAGTGATAATATTACGTATGTCTCTGTTGACCACTAGTGTCGATTTAATGTTATGTACCAAAGTATAGTTTTGTATATGTTAGTAAATTAAAAAAAAAACAAATAAAAAACATGAAATCGAAAATTAAAATCTGCGAACTGCCTGCATTTTTGGTATCGCGAAAACTTGCTGCCGTGAATAATACCCCTTTTACAGTATATCTCAGTCCTTGGCTTTTGCAAAACTATAGCAAGTGAAAAATTGCACACCTTAAAACATAACCGAATATTACAATCTGAACTGCTTGACTGTCCCGTATTGTGATTGGCCTACAGTTTCTAATAGACCAATGTGTAACAAGTTAGCAGACTGCCTTTTGAAAAAAGGTTGGTCTTTGTTGCTACAGGGACAGAGAACTTTTATTGCAACATCGCTATGTTCTAGTACAATCGGGGCTTTTTTTTTGGTAGGGTGCACAATCGTGTCTCATCAAAATGCTATGGTGTTATTAATTATGAAGTAATCGGTATTGAAATAAAAACAATTAAATAGTCATCTATGATTACTGGTACTATATTTTGTACATAACCAATTAACAATTTTTTTCTTAAATTTTATTATTCGGTCTACTTTTGAATTGTCTTTGTCTAAATTTATTTCCTTTTATAGAAAGTTACACGCTTGTCATTTTCTGGACCTCACGTAGGCTTTGTAAGCTAACAGTTATGAATGAATGAATCAAGATGTTTTAACAGACATCGCTGATTTCCATGAGTTCATTTTGTAAGCTACAAAAGACATTTTAAAATTAAATTCCTTTTCTGTAATATATATATATACCGGGTACATGAACAGTATAAATGAGTAATTAGCCTTATTAGACATTGTGATCTATTCCCGTACAAAGTGGACTGTTTCTAATAATAATACATTAAATAGGGAAAGGAGTTTTGAACAGTATGTCTTCGAATATGTCTAGTAAACCAGTGTTTTCAGATTTGTATAGCAAAGATAAGTACCAATCATATATTAAAAGGTTGCACGGACACTACAGTTCTTGTCACATTATTAATTTTACTTGTATTATTAAACTGGTCTTTCTATCGGCAACATACGGTAAATAGTGGCAATCATTATAAAAAAATATTTTGCATGGGTTGTTAAGAAATGTGTTGTTTTTCACACTCAGCTTGAAATTGTGTGCTGTTTCAGTTCACACATCTTAAACACCAAGATCTGATATCTTTATTTAAAGTTAAATAGGCAAGTACCAGTATATATATACAATTATATGTTTATTTAAAGTTTTTTTTAAAGCGTCTTGACTTTTTTATTTTCAGTGAAGATCAATGGAGGACGCCAAATAACGGGTGTATTGCGAGGATTTGATCCGTTCATGAACTTGGTTGTTGATGAGGGAACTGAGAAAACCAAGACAGGTGAACAGAAGCCCATTGGCATGGTGGTACGTTGTTGATAACAGTCGGGCTGAAAGTGGGTGTTGTCCGATGAATAAAATCAAGTTCTCAGCTCATTTTTAAGGGTACTTGATTGATGGACCTTGGTTGGTTGTGATGGAGTTGTGTAATAATGCCCAAGAGCTTATGCATGTGTCAGGGTTACATATTAGCAGCGACCTTTATTGGCTACGGGCGACTAAGAATGTTACAGAGGTAGTATGTTGGGCGATTTTAGGGTCTAGCGTGTATGGTACCAGTTACAAATTAAACATATTGAAACTGAATTGAATGTGACAAAACACACCGCCTCTAGCAGCAAAAGATATAGAACTTGCTCGGCTTATGTGTCTGTGGTCCTAGTCTTTCTAAAATAGTTCAAAATGCAGCCCTCGAAATTCGCGGCGGCAATCGGCAATGCCGTCGCAAAAGCTATCGCAAACTTGATTTGCGACAGCATTTCATTGCCGTTGCAAATCTGAGTGGTGAAAAGTCTGTAGGCATTTCTCTCTGAACTCTGTCCAATTACAGATCCCAGAAAAAACCCATAAATTCATTATCATGTGTATCTCAGTTTCCTCAATAAATATAAATTGGTTTATTTCAGTATAGAAGCTTACGAAAGATGTTGAGATGTTATATTTTAGCATATTATTACAGCAGTGGATCATGTATGAATAATTTTGACAGCAGTAATCTTTTCTTTAAAATTGCCGCCGTAGTGCCGTTGCAAAATTGATTTGCGACGGCACTTAACTGCCGTAGCAAATTTGTCCGAAATTCAAGGGCTGAAAATGTATTGAAGACCCTGCATGTATTCTTTAAATCTGGAAGTCGTTGACTTATTTGAATGGACTGAATACACCACACACCATAATTATCTAGTAGAGCTACTATTTGATAATTGTTATTCAATGTTATGGCAGAAAACGGTCATATTTAATTAGCTTACATTATTATAGGACAAAATCAAAATATATCTTGTAGTTCACACAACATGAGCGCATATAAAAATAATAGAATTTTCTATTACTACAGGGCTTATACCAAAGATCAGTTAATTGATTGACGTCGTCGGCAGTGTACGTCTACGACAGGTGTTTAAACTCAATACATATAAATGGCTCCACACGTGTACATCTAGGACAGGTGTTTAAGCTCACTAAATGTACGTAGGACAGGTGTTTAAGCTGACTAAATGTACGTGGCTCCACACGTGTACGTCTAGAACTGGTGTTTAAGCTGACTAAATGTGCGTAGGACAGGTGTTTAAGCTGACTAAATGTACGTGGCTCCACACGTGTATGTCTAGGACAGGTGTTTAAGCTGACTAAATTACGTAGGACAGGTGTTTAAGCTGACTAAATGTATGTAGGACAGGTGTTTAAGCTCACTAAATGTACGTGGCTCCACACATGTACGTCTAGGACAGGTGTTTAAGCTGACTAAATTACGTAGGACAGGTGTTTAAGCTGACTAAATGTATGTAGGACAGGTGTTTAAGCTCACTAAATGTACGTGGCTCCACACGTGTACGTCTAGGACAGGTGTTTAAGCTGACTAAATGTATGTAGGACAGGTGTTTAAGCTCACTAAATGTATGTGGCTCCACACGTGTACGTCTAGGACTAGCAACCCCAGATGAAAAATCTAAACTTAAATTAGAGCAATGAAACTAGATGCACATGGTAAATCTTAAAGAGATCTTTCCAAAACAGTTTAAATTATTTTGGTAGCTCTATTGTAACCAAAGTTACATAGAAATTAAGTGCCGGAAATCGGACCATTTGTAGAAATCGTGACATACATTATAGTAAGTAAACTAAAGGCCAAAGACGGCACCGGCACCTAAAATTATTAAGACTTTTCCCTTTAATTTGCTTAATAACTAACAAATCATTATAAAATTTTGCAGTTTAGTGTAAATTTTTCTGCTGAATCCATTTCTGGACATTACAATTAAATAACTTGAATAGGTATATGTAAAAAAAGGCAAATTATAATTTGTCAAAATTCTATGAATACATATTTGATTCAAAGTGACAGGTGATGCAAGTGGTCTGGACAAAGTCACAGGTGGTTTAAATGGTCTTATCTTCAGGTCTGCAACAGTCTTGTAACCTGGAACCTTTTTCTTTAAGCTTAGTTTTTTCTTAACATAAAAATACAAATATAACATATTTAAAACAATAAAATTATATTTTCTATTTATGAATAATTTTTATATTATAAATTAATTAATAATTATTAATGTAAAATAAATAATTACAGTAAAAAATATATATATATTAAATTTTACAAAATTACTTCGTGTTTTAGGACAATAGATGCTATAAAATGAAGTACCATTTGATCAAAGAATGGGAATTCCAAATGACCTAGATAATCTATTTTTAGAAGGCAAGTTCAACAAAAGGGATTTCTCCATAAACCTGCACAAAATATCAATGTATATGAAACATAC
>JAECMU010019916.1:0-10178 GCA_016106625.1 Dracogyra subfuscus
GGAGTGAACTTAGAACAAAATATATGTGATATGTATTTGGAACAGTAATGTGGTTACAATGGGATCGTGATGGGTCACGTAGTGTTTGTAACTGCGCCATTAAAAACGTTTTATTGACTAGAGGCCTATCTCGAAAAGCTCGCTTAAGCTCCCTTAGAAAACATCGCATCATCTTGGTAAATCGTTTTGCGTCGCACTGTAAGATCGCAAATATACGAGAGGTTGGTGAATTATGCCTCAGATCTAGGTTTTTTAGTGTGGATTTTATGTAGTTATTGCAACGTTATTTGCGAATTCACTACGTTGAATTATAAACAGTTGATGTATAGGAACTGGGTTTGCTATACCAGTCATGGGACAATGTGTGAGACGGATAAATCCCCAACGAATCCGCCAAGAGTTTTAGATCTTATTGACCCAAACACCTCAGACAAGCGATCTACGTTTGAATGAATGAATGATTGATTGATTGATGAATGAATGAATGAATGAATGAATGAATGGTTAACGACACCCTAGCACGAAAACATGCATCGGTTTTGGCGTGTCAAACTATGGTAAATGCAAAAATAATGTGATGAGAAACATCAATATAAAAATTCAACAGTTAAATAAAAACACAGTGTAAAGAACTTTGCAGAAATACAAATATGCGATCTGCGCTTGAGGCAGGCCCCTGCTCCGTCCCCTCCAACTGTGTTTACGGTTATATAGCTATGCCAAAAGTAACAGTGCATTCACCGCCTTTACGTCTAGGTTTGTTATGCAATGGAATGTTTAACGGCTGTTGGAGCTGAAGCATGAAATATGACCCTCATGGCCTATCCCTACGTTCAGTCTGGTTACACGCTATCTGCTAATTAATGCCAGCTTTCAGGAATATCTAAAATGTATTTTGCCTTATCTCAAATGAACTGAAGTACGTGTACTGTTTCTAAACAAATGCATAAAAATGTCTATGTTTTTATTTTAAATACAAATATAGTGACAGTAATAAATTATATTTATACTGATATGGACCATTTGCGATTCAGTTAACGCGTATAACATAGATATGAAGAAGAAAAATGTGATGAAACGGATTTAACTTTTTATAACAATAATTAATCATATATCTTAGTTCGGGATACAGTTTACGGACATTTTAGCGTCAATTTCGCTTCGTAAAACGGGGCCCTGGATACAGGGTTCTATATAAATGTGTGTTAAAGGGACAGACCCTATTTTTTAAACACTACAGCATATTTTCCCCTATTAGAGCCGTTTATGACCACTGAAATAAAACAGTACTTGTATTTTATTGTTTAAATTATCCATTTCTGTAGAACAGAAGTGTTTCTGGTCATCCTGTTGTGTCTGATATCACACAATGCATTTTTCTTATTTTTAAAAACGCACGTGCGTCTGAGAAGTCGCGGTTATTGATTCGAGTGGGGGTACATGCTTCCTACGCCAGTGTGTTGGCATCTTATGACGTTCACTGTAACGTGTCTGGCATGGTGGCATGGTTCGTGAAACATCTGAAGACAATTAACGCGTCTAGTTATCCTGTCGAAACGTCAGACATTTGAAGCGAATGATTAAGGCTAACATTTAATGTACTGGGTCACGGTCATTCATTGGCAGTGCGGTTGCCTTTGATTTGATGGGTGATAATATTATGATTAATGATTATCAGTGTAACCAGTGACAACAAGTCAAAATAGTTTGCAAATTTGTAGCAAAAAAAAACGACTGGTTGAACGTTAGCCCTTTTCTGCTTCTTTTCTTTTTCAAACAGTTTCTATTTCTGAAATTAAATGTAACTCTCTGTTGCTTAAATATCTATGTGTTAACCCCGAAATTTGCACCAGTAGAATACTTATAGCAAGTCCTTTTCTATAGAGCTTCAAAAGTTGTGAAAAGGGTTTTGGGGGTTTCCAGAACTTTTCACCATTAGTCTATACATCTCCCTTAGAAAGTACTTTCTGGAGCATGGCACACCTGACTGGTCTTGTTAGAACCTTTTTGTTTGCTTGTTTGGGAAATAATGGCAAATTATTATTGTTAATATGTAGGTAATGTATAATTCTATTAAAGCCATGAGTGTGTAACAAGTGAGTTTTCTTTGATCGAAGGTAAGAATGGTCACTGGTAACAGTGCTCTGTTCTGCTAGTTGCTGGAGGACCACGATGGACGATTACCCATGGTAAGTGGATCGTGGTTTGGTGTGCTCTGATTCCCGTAGAGATGCATACCCGCAAACGAGTTCCAGAAGAACATTCTCTAGGCATGTATACAGTTTGGTTGAACGATAAAAGTAATACAGAAGTTAATTTTTTAAATTTACTTTTTTTTTAAATAAAATTGCTTCAGTCATTAAAAACAAAGAAAGCTTTATTTCAATTTAAAAATCTAATAAAAACAAAACAAACGAAATACCTATGTTGTGGATGTTTGAAGGTACTTGGTTCACATCCCAGTACGGACTCCCATCCAATGATGTTCACTCAGTAGGCACAACACTATCACTAATTACGAGTTACTAACCATTAGCTTCTGTTTTGGACACAGTCCAGATAGATGGTATGTGCCCAGGACAACGTGATTGAACCTTAAGTGGATAGAAGCACGAACATGTATGTTTTGTTGTTTGAGTATAGCATTTTGAAACCAACAGAACATCCAAGCCCGTCAGAACAATTTATTTTGTTACGGTTCCTTGCAAACAATTCCTCTTAGTGTCCACATCTCCGCACACTTCTCCTTTTTGTCCACACCTCCGACAGTTCCAGATAGTCGTGTGTGTGTTTGCGATGTAGAAGCAGTATCCAGACACTAGACTGATACGTTCTGTTTCCAGGAATCCCAGGTATGAGTTTGTATATTGATGCTATATAGAAATATCACCCTTGCACCTGAATGATGTCATGTGAGTTGATTTTAGGACAGGCACGACGGAGCATGGAATAAGTGGGGATGATCTAGCCCCCTCAATAATTCTGTTTAAAAAAAAATATTGGTAGAGATTAATTTTACTTCAAGAAATTGCATTTTAGGACATCCAGTTCTCTTAATTTTACAGGGGAGCATACTTTGCGCCCTCTCACTCAGTCAGACACCCCCTCCACACACGCACACACACACACACATACACGCACATACACACACACCTCTGCCTTCGCATAGTCTACTTACGTCTGCCGTGCCTGTAGGAATCTCAGTTATAGATATTATACCTGTACAACATGGGCTGCAAATATTATAGGCGTTTATAATATGAAGTTTATGCTGGGGGAAAACATCGATAACTTTTAAAACTCTGAATCAGGTATATATGTGCTAGTGTATCGTTAAACATTCATTCATTCATTCATTCATTCATTCAGGTATATATAGATGCATGTTCCTTGTTTAGTTCCATTTTACATCTAGCTGTGTAAAATATAATATTCTGGGGTGTTTTTTTTAATGGTGGACTGTAATTTTAAACAAATATAAATTTTGTTTACATATATACAAATATATTCTTTTGTCAATTTATGATTGTACATAATAGAAAAAACTAAATATTTGTTTAAAAATTCGGAATTTTCATTTTGGTATCTGTGATTATAAAATTGGCAATGTATTTTATAGAAATGGTGGGCTGTAATTTCGATCTTTAAAAAAACAACACTAAAAATAGCAGAAAGTTCCATTGTGTCAACTTCTTATTAGATAATTATTAGAAAATAAATCCCATTATACTTGTTCACAAAAGTCTTAACTTTAATATTGATTCATTGGTTATAACCAACTGGTTAAGAAACGTGGCAGACTATATAGTTGCCGTGGAAGATGCCGTGAACTCACAGGCAGGCATATGTCGCAAATATATTGTTGTTTGAGTTAAAATGTAACAAGTAACATTTTAAAAGGTCATTTTTAAAGAAACCAGTTAAGGGGGCGGGATATAGCACAGTCGGTTGAGTGTTCGCAAGATCGAATCAAATCGGTGGATCCAATAAACTGATTTGTGTTCCAATCAATGTACCACAACCTATCAAAAGTCGTGGTATGTGTGTTCGTGTCTGTGGGGAAATGCATATAAAAGATTCCTTGCTACTAATAGAACAATTTAGTAAGTTTGCCCTGATGACTATGTGTCAAAATTACCAAATGTCTGACACCCAATTGCCGATGGTTAATAAATCAATGTGCTCTAGTGGTGTCGTTAAACGCAACAAGCAAACTTTATTTAACAGTTAAGAGACGTAGGGTTGCTCAATAAGAAGGTCTTAGAAGCCGTAATTCCAAATGCCAGCTGCTTAGTATCGTATTACGAGTACTTCCGTTTTTTCCCACCTACATCATGTTATATCGGTGTATTTTGGTCTTTACCTTGGGGATTTTGGCATTCAACCAACGCATTGTACTTAATGGAAAAACGAAAACCTCTGTAGTCATTGATAGACATCTTGAATGACAATAGACCTATGTCTTTGTCTTTAAAATATAGTTTTACTCAGCTTCTTACGTTGTTATAGTAAAACTAATTGTTTCGCAACAATTTGTGCTTGTATGAATGTTCAATACCGGTTATTTTGTCAAAGTGAACTGTCATTTCATATAAAGGGAACTTTTGCATTTTGATATTACATTTAAAACTAAATGTATGTTTTAAAGAAATAAACTACGAATGGTTTAGGCATATAAATAAGTATGATCGTATATTCACGCTACACATCTAAAGCTATTAACTAGTAGTTTTTACGGGTCACACACGGTCCCGTTCCACGAAGCGATCGTAGCCCTAAGATTACCTTAAAGGGACATTCCCGAGTTTGCTTCATTGTAAGATATTTCCGACTAATAAAATATTTCTACGATTAAATTTACAAATTAAATATATTTCTTGTTTAGAATATCAATGTGTGTTTAATTAATATGTTTCTGGTCGTCTTAATATTTGCAAGAAGCCAAAACTGGATTTCGTCTTCAAATAATTACGTACGTACGAAAAAACATGTTTTAAGAAATAAAATGAAAATTAACTTAGTAGAACTATTAGAACGATCAGAAACACGTTTAATATACAGACACTAATATTCTAAACAAGAAAATATATTTAATATGTTAGTTTAATCGTAGAAATAATGTATTAGTCGATAACATCTTAAAATATTGCAGCAAGGTCAGGAATGTCCCTTAAGCGCATAGCTACCCTATGCATTTAAGTTGATCTTAGTGCTAAGATCGCTTCGTGGAACGGGGCCCTGGTGAGTACAATTATCTTACTGGATGTTACGACATTTCTTCTTTCAAATTACGCTATAATGTCCAGATCAATATATATATTAGTGTTGGGATTGAGTTGAAATTTCATCACAATAAATAATAAATGGTCATCTCTAGCTAAACCAGCATATTTGTTTTGTAACATATTACTCATACAAGACAGTCGCCTTTGTTGTGGTAACCGAAACCTTACGCAAACATTTATTTAGAAAGTGTTGTTATGAAAGAACTCCGCAACCTGACAAGGAATGCAAAAATTGTTTAAATCGGTAGAAAACAATTTCTCTTTCATGCGTTTTCCGTAACCTGATATTCTAGATATCTATATATAGCTCTGGTTGCACGTGATTGGCGGACTAAAATAATCGTTAAAACCTACATGGTTATGAAGTAGGCTTTGTATATTTCTGTCTTATGGAATGTTGTCATTGTACATAAGCGTCACGGTAACACCCACTGGCTTCGTCAAATATTCAGAAATTATGTAATTATTGTCTATCCGCGAACTATGTCCCATATAAAGGTTTTGAACACTAATTATCTTTAACACTAACACCAGTTTTGTCAGATATACCCTTTATAACCGTTACGGACGTTACGTTGCGGTCATTACGTTGGATGTTGAATGTCGTGAGATACATAATATCCTCTGCAAGTGTTGCTGACGTTACTTATGTGCAGTATATATGTTTTATACAAACCGTGTAAGCTGTACTGACGTTACGTATTTCCAGTCATACACTCTGTGAAGTATACCGTCCAAACCGTTATGGACGTTACGAACCTTTACAACGCTTACACACACTGTGAAATACACTGCCGAGAGTGTTACGGGCGTTATGTGTCTGTAGGGCGGGACGTAGCCCAATGGTAAAGTACTTGCTTGATGCGTCGTCGGTTTAGGATCGATCCCCGTCGGTGGGAACATTGGGATATATCTCGTTCCAGCCAGTGCACCGCGACTGGTATATCAAAGGTCGTGATATGTGCTATCATGTCTGTTGGATGGTGCATATGAAAGACCCTTGGCTACTAATGGATTTTTTTTAGAGGGTTTTCTCTAAAATGTTTCAAAATACCAAATGTTTGACATTCAGTAGCCGAATATCAATAAATCAATGAGCTCTAGTGGTGTTGTTAAACAAAACAATTTTTTATGTATCTGTTTTTCGCTGTCTATCATCGTCATTTATTCACTTTGTCGACAACGGCATGTAGTACTGGCTGAAGACATGAAGTGCGTAACAGTCTAGGTTTGAATCATTTGTATATTAACCGTTATTTCCTTTCGTCAGATGTATTGTTTTTCATGGGTGGTGGCTGGGGGAAAGTGTTAATAAAACTACTTAGCTCAAATTTTGCAAAAGAGTAGTCTTATGTGGGGGAAACTAATATCTCTGTCTGTCTGTCTTTGTCTCTCTGTGTGTTCAGTACCTTAGAGCAAGAGGGCAGTTGCCCGCTTCGTCATTAAATAGCTATAATTTACAGCAGACAACATCTGCCTTGAAACAAGTGGTTTTCCTGTTGTTTACATGCATGGGATAAATGATAGAAACCCAAGGCAGTGTACCGGTACTTTCATTTCAGAATAAACAACAATGAAATACACATGGATTCTCTGACAAAGTCTCTCTCTCTCTCTCTCTCTCTCTCTCTCTCTCTCTCTCTCTCTCTCTCTCTCTCTCTCTCTCTCTCTCTCGCCAATTTATCATGGCGAAACATTCTGGATATACCTTGCATGTACCGCCGTAGCATCTACATTATAACATGGTGTTGTAAACTGAGTGGTCGGAAGATGTGGTTCAAACAGAAAGGCTTATCTTGTAGCGAGGATATCTGTGGTGTGAGTTACCAGGAGGAGATAAATAGTCTATAAATAATCTATAAATTTCGTGTTTTGTTGCACGGCTTTGACACGTATCTCTTTGCAAACAAATTTGCACGATAGCACATCTTATGATGAGATATAGTATATACATGTATACACTCCAGTCAGGGATGTTGTGTTTTACTTACTAAAATAAATAACAATTGTCAGTTTAAAACTGCTGCTCTGGTCTTAGTCCATTGGGGGAGGGGGTAGCACAGTCTAGAGTAGAGAGGGCACAAAACAGAGTTTTATTTATATTTATACAGAGTAGGACAAGAAAAACGTTCATTTTCGTCTTCGAGTAAGGGACACAAACTCCGGTACCAAGAGTAGACTTGCTTGAATGTTTGTTTTTTTATTTCATTTAATTTCAACTTATTTTCGTGCTTATATCCAATTAAGGTTCAGATAAGGTACGCTGTCCTGGGCACATGCCTCAGCTATCTGGGCTGCCTGTCCAGGACAGTTAGTGGCTAGTGGTTAGTGAGAGAGAAGAGGGTGTAGTGACCTTATTTATACCTAGCCATTGAGTCGTTAACACTTGCTATGTACCGGGCTGCGAACCCTGTACCTACCAGCCTTATATCCGATGGCTTAACCACAACGCCCCCGAGTCCGGTCAAAGCTTTTGAAATGCACTTAGAGAGCTTGAAGCTGAATAGGGCAGCCTACTGGAACCATGCTAATTAAGGTATTTTTGTCTTACTCCAATTCTATTACCTTAGCTGGTTGAGTGCTCGCTTGAGGTGGTTGCGTCGCAGGATCGAATCACCTCAGTGGACACATTCAATTGGGTTTTTTCTCATTCCAACCAGTTGGGTTTTTTCTCGTTCCAACCAGTGCGCCACAACTGGCCAAATACCGTGGTATGTCATTTTTTGTATGTGGGAAAGTGCTTTTAAAAGATCCCTTGCTGCATAAGAAAAATATGTATCGGGTTTTCTCTGATGACTACGTGTCAGCATAATAAGATATTTGTTATCGAATAGATGTACTCTAGTGGTGCCGTTAAGTAAAAACAAACTTTAACAAACAAACCTTTACTTCTTTTTGTCAATATTTATCATTCTTTACATTTTATATTGTACTTTTTCATGGAAATAATATCGCTCTAGACAAACTGTTCGGGGAACTTAGATTGGCCCTTTATAGCATCATAGTATAGTAAACTCAATAGATACAATGGCTTGTTGTAAACACGCGAAATGATTAACAGTATCGATTTCTTGCTGATATCATGTGAAGTTTAGATATAATGGCCTAATGTGAAAAATAATGTTACATAATAATTGAAGCGATGTTTTTCATACAACCATTTTATCACTTATTTCTTCATATATTTTGCGAAATGGTAAATTACTGTTAATATGGTCGGAAAAATACAACTAAAAAAACTCCTAGTGATACTAGAAATGCTAAACGATATATGCATTCCTATAACGTAGTATGTATTTGTTTAATCTGAAGACCGGGTAATCAAACCAGCCGCCATGGGTAGATGTCATGTTCTACTTAGTCTTCTGATTTCGATTCAACCAGTGCACCACAACTGATCAAAGGTCGTGGTATGTGCTTTCCTGTTAGTGGGAAAATGCATAAAAAGTATCCTTTCTGCATTGGCAAAAATGTAGCGGGTTTCCTGTGATGACTACGAGTCAGAATTACCAAAAGTTTGACATCTAACAGCCGATGATTAATAAATCAATGTACTCTAGTGGTGTCGTTAAACAAAACAAAGTTTAACTTTAGTAATCTGATAGCATTATTAGAGTTATCAAGTAGGGCTTATTTCAGGTACGGATTATCGACTTTCGGTAAATCGGTCAACACAGTACGACTGAGCCACATCCAGATCCACTGTAAATCGGTCAACACAGTATCACTGAGCCACATCCAGACCCACTGTAAAAAGTTTAAACTTCTCTGCCACTTTACTTCTTCCGGTCTGACGCTGCTGCCTACCGAGATGTGGATGGTTTTTCACTTATCATGCCCAGACAAATGCGGATCTTTGAGCCACATTCTGAAAACCGCACACTTTGATTTATGCCTCCTCGTTAAAGAAGTCAGCAACCAATCATTGAACGTGTTTGATCGAATTACCTTTCACCAGGTAGATAACCATACCGCCAAGATAGGCCCTGCTTCGCGGGACTTTCTCCCAATACTCTGGCAGTTTGACAGAGGCTTTCAGCTTGCCAGTAACCAGGTGCAAATTAGACTACTGTGTCTGTCATGGTGTGGCAATTAATGTATACATTGTAACTGCAGAATCTGGTGCAGGAGGCTATCATGTTTTAGATGTATGTTGTGAATGCAATCTCAATCGATTGCTTTAGTTACAGGTGAATAGAAAATTTCAGTACAGTGACTGAAAGTGTGTTCAACTAATATCGTCTACAGAGTGCGTGTGAAGTTTAGTTGAATGTGTCTACAGTGCGTATAAAGTACAGCTAAATAGTATATTGTCTACAGTGCGTATAAAGTACAGCTAAATAGTAGATAGTATACAGTGCGTATAAAGTAAAGCTAAATAATAGATAGTCTCCAATGCGTATGACTATAGGGTTGAATGTAGTCCACAGTGCGTATGAAACAAAGTTGAATGTTAGATAGTCTACAATTCGTATGAAGTAGAGTTTAATGGTAGATAATCTACAGTGCGTATGAAACAGAGTTGAATGGTAGTTTACAGTGCGTATAAAGTGCAGTTGAATGGAAGATCGTCAATAATCTTTGCAAAGTGTAGCTCAATTGTGTTTCATCTACAATGCACGTGAAGTGTAGCTCAATAATTGTTGATCGTCTATAGGTGCGTTGAAAACGTAGCTCAATAATAAATCGTCTTTAGTGTGTTCGGAATAGCTCACCTGTCACTGTAGATCGTCTACGGTGTATGTGTGTGAAGTGTAGCTCACGTATCGGGTAACTAGATCGACAACACCGACGTCTTTTTTTTTCTTTTTTTTTTTTTCTTTTTTTTGGGTTAAATCATTTATTATCCCCAGCCAAGTTTGACCATGTCAAGGTTGGGGAGCCTTGATTTCA
>JAECMU010019921.1:8129-26744 GCA_016106625.1 Dracogyra subfuscus
CTTTAGTCTGAGGTCCGGTTTCTGTAGCAGCACAAATGTAATTTTCTCGTACACCTCTCGGCTCCCTTGTTTCTGGTCAGTATGACAGTATTTAAAGTATTGTTGATGCAAGAAAATACCTCTACAGAAATTAGCTTAAGAACAGAAAGTTAAGCAAAGGAACTTTTTGTATCTAAAATAATCAAATGAGATAATTCATGTGATGCAAAACAGATTCATCCGACACATACACAGTGTCTGCGCTCATCTTTTGTCTTGAGTTGCCATCCGGTGGTGACAGCACTTTTACTTGCCCGGATAATATTTTCACTTGCCCGAATAATGTTTTCTAAGAGAAAACACAGGGTTTTTTTTAATCGGTCACCAGGCAGGCAACCTTACTGTGGGTTTTCAGTTGCCAGTCGTCATTTTAAGACGCCAATTCAAACTCTGCATACAACTATAATGGCAAATACATGTATATTGGAGTTACATTACAGACAGTTGTACGCAAATATTACTCCTTTTGTTTGGCTATAAAGTTTGTTATATGTATAAATACAGAAATGACACACTACTCTAAGTAAAAGCTGACTTCATTTGGGAGATATTATTTAATGAATACAAAGAGGTAGATGACTATCAAACAGACCATAAGAGTAACTACTAGGTTGTAATGAGTATGAATTTGTTTATTTATTGGACACTGCATTTCATGTGTTTGGACAAAATTTTAAACAACAGTTCTTTTACTATTATCTTTCTAAAAAAAATATATATATATATATATGTAGACATGCTAGGCATATCCCATTGGTGTTCTTTTTTTTCATCCCAACCAGTGTCCCGTTATTGATACACGAAAGGCCCTTGTTTCTATACATAGGTATAGGGTTTCCTCTAAAAACTACATATTACCATGATTAAATATGTGACAGGCAATAGTCTATGATTAATTAATGACCACAGTAGTATTGTTAAACAAAAGCAATTTCGTTACAGCATTGATTTTTTTCTCTGTATGTCTGAACTACATGTCTAATGCATTTATGCATTTCCTTTGTTTCAGCGGGAGGTGGCATAAAGAAGTCTGGGAAGAAATGACAGTGGCTACAATCGTTAAATCATCCATGTGCTTACTTGTTGACTAGGCCCCAGCTGAGGACATCTTGCTTTGTGACAGTTTACGTCTGACATACGTTGAAGTCCATTACATGTCCATTACATCTGATGATATTAAACTGCCATTGCTGTTGTATTTCATTGTCACATTGCTTTCATTTATTAAATATTGCAAAAAATAAAAGTTCAAAACAATAAAAAATTATTTTAATTGAAATTTTGTTTATTTTGGAGTTTTTTTCTTTCTTCAGTTTTGATTTTAGAACCATGGTATTGCCTATAATGTTTCTAGACAACCGATACATTTATATGTAAGTGATACGTTTAGATATTTACGAAATTGTCATAAAGGGAAAGGCGATGATGATTGTTTAAAATCTTAGCATGTTTTAAAAAACTACAACTGTATGCCATTTAGATATTGTAACATTTGTTTGCGGGTGTGGGGGGAGAGTTGTCATGACGATTTGGGCTGCTACTACCCAAAAGGAGCATCATATAATTTGCATTTGTGAAATGAAAAATTATGCACTTTTTAAATGACTAGAATGGGTCATAGCCCAGTGGTATAGTGGTTAATCTAGGATTGATCCTTATTCACAGGTATGTTGGGTTTTTTCTCATTCCAGCTAGTGCATCACAACTGGTATATCAAAGACTAAAAGAATCCTTCAAATGTGTCCATGTGGGACAGGGCTATTCCACCCGAGGGTACATAATTTGTTGTCAGGGACGAGGCTTACAGAGTTCCTGACATCATATTATGTACCCGAGGGTGGAATAGCCCTGTCCCACATGGATACATAATGAAGGATTATTTTTCTCCCATCCAGTAGATGAAAAACAAGCATTTTGGGAAAACATGAACAACCTACATTTTTAATTTTTTATCTTAATATAAAATAATCATAACTGTTGAAAAGATCGCACCCAAAAATGGTTTATACTAAAAGTATAAACCGAAAATGGCAGTATAATTTCATTATAACACCAGGTTGCCTTGATTTTATGAAATATAAAAAGCGTTATTTTGCCGTTTACGTGACGTCACCCAATGTCAATATCAGCTGAAACAACAGAAGTCACGCAAGACAGATTTATTCCGCATGGGCTGACGTCATGGAATGCGCCTGTCTTGCATGGCCAGGGATGGGAGAAAATACTGGTATTGTGGTTGAGACTTTAGGTTGGTAGGTACTGGGTTCACAGCCCGATACTGGCTCCTACCCAGAACAAGTTTTAACAACTTCATGGGTAGGTATAAGGCCACTACACCCTCTTCTTTTTCACTAAAGACTCTTTGGACAGACCAATTGGGTGTGTGCCAAGACATCGTGCTTGAACCTTAATTGGATATATGCGCAGAGATGTTGAACTGAATCAAACACCATGGTATGTGATATTCTGTCTGTGGGAAGGTGCGTATAAAAGATCTTATGCTATCAATGAAAACTGTAACAGGTTTCTTGTGCTGTACTTCAAAGTTACCAAAAATTCCATATTCAATAGCCAATGATTAATTAATCAAATGCAATTTCAGTCTTTTTACTAGAGTAATTATGTATAGCCGTTTTTCAAGATGTTAAACTTTTTTCAGTTGGACACCTAATTAGTAAACAAAAGTATTTAGTTTTTTAATACATATATGTATGTATTAAGGGGCCATTCATTATTACATTTTCATGTGGGAAGGAGGGTTAATGCAAGACAAAAACCATTCAAATATTCCTTATAAAATCATAATATTAAAACAGAGGAGGGGTACCAAAACAATTTATACCATCTGGTTTGTACTCATGTCAAAAAAAACATATTGACAATGAATTGTTCATGTCACTTAAATAAAATTACATTCCCATCACAAAGTGATGGAGGTTTTGTACATTAAATGACCATTTAATCTAAAATAAAACATCCAAAAAACCCATCTTTCAGTTTACATTCTCAGCAAGTGCAACAGTCTGTTTGCCAAACCCTAATTTTTGGCTGAACCTTACAGGTCGGTACCTATAATTGTTCTTTGTGGTTTTTGCACCTTTAATGGGTACTGACTGAAAATCCGGGGTGTGCAAACTTTGCACCGAAGAGCATTTTAAAATATTCAAGATGGCTACCAAAACATATAAATTGCAATATCTTGAATACTACATCGCCTAGAATAAAACTTTTGAGGTCTATGGCTGGTTTTAGGGATCAAGGAATTCGGTTTTAAGTGTTCTTTGCTCATCAGAGATTTCACCATTATCTAAATCCAAGATGGCCACCAATATGACTGTTAAACATGAAAATCATTACTTCCTTGGAAATATTGGAAATAGCCAAAACAGTCCTGTCATTGATTGGACACCATAGGTAATGATATTCATTTATAACAACATTGTGCCAAATAGGACATTACATGATCATTTAAATCCAAGACGGCCACTAAAATGTGACAAAAAAACCCCACCATAATATTTACTTTCTAAATCAACTAACACCGAATGATATTTGGTCAGACATTTTCATTAAAACATCATTCATGAAGTATGGCCATGAACCAGGTGGAATCATTGGCATGATACTTAATCCATCTTCTCTCAAGAGGTGGGCATCGAATCTCCACACAAAGATGTAACAGATAGAAATGCAGGGGCGGGGTGTAGCCTATTTGCTCAGTGTGTGGTCAGTGTGGGATTGATCCCCGTTGGTGGGCCCATTGGGTTACTTCTTGTTCCAGCCAGTGCACCACAACTGGTATATCAAAGGTTGTGGTATGTACTACCCTGTCTGGAATTATGCATATAAAAGATCCCTTGCTGCTAATCGGAAAGAGTAGCCCATGAAGTGGCGACAGTGGGTTTCCTCTCAATATCTGTGTAGTGCCTAACCATATGTTTGACACCATATAATTGTAAATAAAATGTGTTGAGTTTGTCATAAATAAAACTTTTTTTTATATATGAGAAATGCAAGCAACTATTCTATACCAGTCAGAACTCACAAGGAGGAAATGCCATCTTGCAGAGAATCTGACAGAAAGAACAGAGATCATCAAGAACAAGCTTGTCACATACATGGAACCCTTAAACACAGAAAGTCACCCCACAACCATGGTTAACATTATCAGATGCTGAATTGACGTGACAAGCAACTGGTAGATACTGGGTTCGGATCCCAGTTGAGGCATGGGTTTTTAATCCAGATACCATTCCAAACCCTGAGTGAATGCTTCACAAGGCCCAATGGGTAGGTGTAAACCACTTACACTGACCAGTGATCCATAAGTGGTTCAGCAATGGCCATGCTTTGTGCTATCCTGCCTGTGGGAAGTACAAATAAAAGATCCCTTGCTGCCTGTCGTAAAAGAGAAGCATATGTGGCGGGTTTGCTTTAAAAAAAAAACAGTATCAGAATTATCATATATTTGATGTCCAGTAGCTGATCATATGATAAAAAAATCAATGTGCTCTAGTGGTGTCGTTAAATAAAACAAACTTTACATCCCAACGGCGCCCTTTGGAGATGACAATAAAATAACATATAACCAAGATAAAGAAAACCATGAAGAAAGCCCTGCAAGTAGACGTTTCCATTAGAATCTTGCAAAAACCTCAAGTCATCGTCATTGATGGCTATTCAATATCGTGATTTATTCATTGGCTAACAAGTGGCAATATGCAAGACTTTGTAGATGGGTAGTAAATTATATCAATAATAAATTGTATGAGGATGATGTTTATCTTGTCTTTGATCATTACCATCGATACAGCATCAAGAGTGGTACCAGGAATAGCCGTACAGGAATCACAGTTAGCAAGCAGTATAAACTACTTCCAAGAACTCCACTTCCACCACAACAAGTGGTCCTTACATGTACAGAAAACAAGGTTTAGCTAATTGATATAATGTCGGGTATATAGAGCAGATAATCTCCTGGCAATTGGTAATATGACAACTACATGTACAAGTCTTCTTGTAACAGGGTTCAAATCAGTTCCAACAGAATCTTTCATAGGACATTTCATACAAAGAGAAGACTTAAAAACAACTCAGGAAGAAGCCGATGTGATCATTCCACAGCAAATTATAGCAGCTGTTACACGAGGAAAACTACATTAAAGTTATTTCAGATAACAAGGTTGTTTTTATCTTGCTGGTGGATTACGTTTGCAGCAAAATGTCATGTGATATGCTGATAAAAGGAACTAGTACGACTAGAACTATAATAAGACATTAGAGCAACTGCGATGAAGCATAAATTAATCGCACTAAATCTGCTAGCAGTCCATACCATCTCAGGCTGTGGCTATGATGTGGGGATATCCAAAAAGAAACAGTCATAAAATATATTTCTAAAGGACATGAACTTACTAAACTGGGGGATTTAAGTTACAATATGATGTCATAGAAAAAGCCACAAAATTTGTTGCTGCATGCTATGCACTAATAAATACTGGAGTCTGACACATGTTAGGTATGAAATGTGGTTGAAATGAATGGAACCTCCACCTAACAAGATACCCTGAAGATGAAATCCCTCCCACTGATATTAGAATCCTTTTGTGATGCAGACCCAACAAACTTTGGTTGGTCAAGAGATGAAGCATCAACAACTCTTTTCCCAGTAAATCTTCCATCTGGAGTCAAACCTGAAATTCTGATGCGGATTCCTTGTCAATGTTCCACCGAAACACCAACTGCAAAATGTGAGTGTTTGCAGCACAGCTATCATGTACAGGTTTCTGTAGCCGAGTGTGAAACTGAAACATTCATTATCACTGGTCATTTGGTACTTTTTAGAAATCTGTAATTAAAATAAAACTTGATTGTTTTGGTTAAAGTAGAAGACAAGAATTGGCCACTTGTTCACTTTTGGCAGTCATTTTGGTGGCCATCTTGGATTCAAATGATGGTGCAATATCATAGTAAGAAGAGGTTGTTATCAATTAATGTTATGACCACTAAATCCCAC
This sequence comes from Dracogyra subfuscus, assembly GCA_016106625.1. NCBI lineage: Eukaryota > Metazoa > Mollusca > Gastropoda > Neomphalida > Peltospiridae > Dracogyra > Dracogyra subfuscus. Next base: position 14,185 of record JAECMU010019921.1, read on the forward strand.
TGAGAGACATACACAGTTTTGTCTTAAGTGAAAAATTACCATTTTCATGTTTTGGCAGCCATGGTGGTGACCATTTGGATTAAATTTTAAATGGTGATGTAATGTCTTGGTTACAAAGTGATAAGTTATAACTAAATTCTTTGATTCCTAAACCCCAATCATAGACATCAAAAATTATATTCTAGGTGATGTAGCATCCGAGATACTGCCAGTTCTGTTTTTAGGCAGCCATTTTGGACACCATCTTGAATATTTCAAAATACTCCAGGGTGCAAACTTTGAAACCCTCGGAACCTCAATCAACACCTTTCAAAGATGTAAAAACCACAAAGTACAATTGTGGATACCGAAATGAAAGGTTAAGTGCCCTGGCAAACAGACTATATATACAAAAAGTATTTTATGTTTAAAAAAAGAAAGAAGACTAAATTACTCTTGAAAAACTGCTGCCTTTTAACTATCTCCTTACAGGGGTGAGATTTAGCTCCATTCAGCCAATTTGTTTTCTCTCGTTCCAACCAGTGCATTACAACTGTCTGTAGGAAAGTACATATAAAAGATCCCTTGCTGCATTAGAAAAACTGTAGTGGGTTTCCTCCGATGACCAAATGATTGACATCCAATGTTGATGATTAATTAATCAATGTGCTCCAGTGGTGTTGTTAAACAAAACAAACAATCTCCTTACATGATATCTGGAAATAACCCTATTCCTGTCTAAACCACCTACATATGTATTTATTAACAACCAATCAATCGTTTGCATTGATAACTTTATAGTTGAATCTTTCAGGATCCGAATGTTTCTTTTCCTGTGTTAAACACATAGCGATTAATAAACCAGCATTATAAAAATAAATAAAAAGGACATCAAATATTGCTCAAGTAATATTTATTCATAACATAAGTGTATATCAAAATAAATAGTGTAACTGAGATATTGCAAAACAGAAATCAACTGTCTTTGCTTTCTTATAAAAATCTATATTAACATGATGAATAATAAGTACACTAGATAGAAAAAACCTAAGGCCTCGGTAAAATTAGTTTTCCTTTTGTCCATTTCATAAATCAATAGACATTTATATTTGGCTTTCAGAAAAATGTTTTAACAAAACCATTTACACATTTGCTAAAGTACATTGTTATATAGTTAAGATTCATGTTAAATATAATCGATACTAACAGTTTTGTATTGCAAGTCACCAATACAATATATATTTTAGCACAAATATTTACAATACAATATTTTAGCTGGGGTGATTTCACAGCTTTTAACAATGTGTTGGGGGTGATTGGTTAATATGTGTACTTTTATGCATTTCAAAATGGTGTGTTAACGATACACAACTGAACAAATATCACATTATTTTGAGATCAAGTTATGTTTATTCATCTTTTTTTTTTATAGCACTAAGCTTTTCAGCTCATCTATACAAATGTGTATATTTTTTTACATAAATTGTATATGAGAACAAGGGTTGAAGTACAGCAAGTTGAATGCTTAACCACACCCTATCAAGAAAAATAATTACGGTGTATTTGGTAATAGGTTCATGAAGTACAATAGTGCATAGGTTATAAGTACGACATTGCTTAATACTGCAAATATGACCATAATGATATGCCATCAGCTTAATGAGGAATATAATAAATAGTGAGCATAACCTTACTATAATACAGGTGCAATCAGATGAGTACGGGAAATGGTGCCATACCACAGCCTATTATCTCGCTAATCAAATATGAATATATTAATAAAAATACTTGTGTAGATTTTGACTTGTTAAGTAACTATAACAAGAAATGTGTGTAGTATACATTAAATTTGTGAAATAAATGAGAGAAAAATTAATAAAATTAAATTTAAAAATATTTTTTATACATTATTTCAATGTATAATGATTTCAGTGCCAAATGTGGCTGTGCATTAAAGGTGAACGAGAGTAACAAACTTAACATATCTAAAAGATGATATTTATGTATATAGATGCACTTAGGGTATGTTTATATATATGTTACTACATTTAGGCTACACATACATGTATATACATAAAATAAAACCAGTAATAAACAAAAAATAGATGGTAGAACCAGATTTAAAGATAAAAAACATGGATGCTTGGCAAAGGCTTCCACATAAAAGGGACCAAACAAAAAAATAACAATGAAAACCAAAATGGTTAAAAAAATTTTTTTTTAAAGATGCCCCCACATAATATAATCACTGCCTATGTCCATCACATTTTTAAATCTGGCTCTAATACATGATATATAGAAATATATTATTAACATTTTAAAATACATTTCAAGTATAATTTGAATACATTAAAATAACAAATATGTACAAAATCTTTACCATAATGTAAACATTTCATTATTTGATGAATTATTTAAGATTTATAAAATAAAATTAACATTCAAATAATTATTTATATCACAGCAGAAGATGGTAGCTGATTATGGCAGACATGATCTATGATTAAGAAAAAGAAGAGAGGATGTTGTTGGATTCACGATTATCACCAAAGATACTGTACATATGAAGTACTTTTAAAGAAAATCTAACAAAACAAGAAAAATAATCAAAACAAACAAATTTGCAGACCTCATGCTTTAAAACTAAATTAACGGTTATTGAGGTAGTGAGTGAAAGAATTAAGTTAACATATTGGAAAAAAATTCCATATTTTTTTCAAAAAGAAAATATTGCGTAACTTTTTACATGTAGTTTACAGTAGAAGAACATATTTGAAACATTGTGTTTTTTTTCAACTCTAGCATACACAGTATATGCTAAGTAGATATATATGTAACCAATAACAATTTACAAAGACATGTATAACTAGTTAATACATAATAATTAGCCCTCGTAGAAAACAAAGTTCTAAATAAATGTGGATGATTTTTAAGCATAAATGTACATAGCAAGTATCAGATTCATTTATCTATACAGTATTGTTATACTCCAGAAACTATTTGTAATGTAATAGCAAGCACTGTCATCTTCCACATGATTGTTAAATGTAAAGTGCCAACGATGAAATAAAGAAATGTTGTTACTAAGACATCTTATTAACATAATATTTAACATACATTTCAATCCATTTCAAAAATTGTATCACATGATTTACAAAACGGTTAATATTTGCAAATAAAAAAATAAAGAATAAAAATTGTGTAGTTTTATAGTCTGTTGGCAAATTTAAACTTTGTGCAACAAATTTTAGGCATTTTACTACTAATATATTTTTAATATATATAAATATCTGTACATACATTTGACATTAGCAAAACCTGTTAAAAATGTAAAAACACATATGTTCTTCATTAATAAACATATCCACAGGTCTATTTTCTGTTTGGTTCATACATTAAGTTATCATCCAACTGACCTTTTTGTCAGTAAAGTTTTGGTGGGTTTTTCAGTTTTAATGGTGTATATAACAAATAATACCACTCAGAAAATTCTTCTTCTTCATATCATTTGATGAGATGGCCATCATTCACACTTCCAAGTAGGTTTTTGTCTTCAAACTTAAAGACCAAAGAGTTTATATTCACACTTAAGAAAACAGCTTGACACCTTCAAAAAGTAAGAAATGAAGGTTTACTTGCAAATTATCCGTTTTCTTTTTCACTTGTATAAACATATTCCATTTGTAAAAATTCATCAAAAGAACTTTCACCATACTCAACAAATATATACAACAATAAGAATGATAAAACTACAAAACAAATCATTGTGCCTTCATAATCAAAGTTTATAAATAACAACAAACAATTAGATCTTGGTTGTTCACTACTGACAAGGCCAGTATATTTTCCGAATCTTAAACACATCCAGCTTAGACTGCATGGGTCCAAATCATAAACAGATCTGGTTTAGACTGGGTCCACTGCAAGATCAGGTTTATAATGAGTAGCAGTCATTTAGCAGCAGTAGTGCCTAGTCATCGAGCTGGCACAGCAGGGCTACTCCTCGGTTGATCCAGTGACTCTCGGGCTTGTCCGACGGCAACAGGATGGTGAGGACGTAGTTTGTCGAGTGACCCGTTGTGGACAGGATTCCTCTTCTTGCACTGGTCTTGTAAACTGCAGGCAAATCATAGATTAAAGGCATATAGTCACAGACCACTGACCTATTACATGGCCTAACAAAGTATTACTTAAAAATATATATATTTGATTTGTCCCTAAATGTACTTTATTGAACCATCTATGTAACCACCATACTCAACTTATTAATGATATTTTGTAAAAGAATTGAATTATGGCAATGGTCTATAATTAAAAAACTAACATTGCTGAGAGGGCTGACATGGATTTCATGCCATCTTGGTGTAGTATAGTTAAAGTAATGCAATAGCTAGATTTGGTCTGTAAAAATTAATGTAATTTTGATTTATTATTAATGTTTTGAAAAATAAGGTCCTTAGGTCTGTGACAGTATGTCTTTAAAACACAAACTGGTGTTTTAAAGTGAACAGACAAAAGTACTAAACAAATAATGCAGTTTATGCAGGGCTTTCAGATCTCACTAATTTAGGTGCACCAAGGTCATTTGTCTGTTCTGATTGCAGCAAGGTCATTCTAATTCAGTACTGTCATTAACAGCTGTTAGAATTTTGTGAATATTCAGAAATGCATTTCAAGTTATTTTAATTTAATTAAAATTAACATGTCAGTGGTTTTGAGGTCGAGCGGCATGTTTGTACTAAATTTGGCATGAATATCAATTACCTGTTATAGGTATTATCAAATTGAAATTAACTTTTTTTTTAAACCATCCTGTTTTGGCTTGTTTTTCTATTGTAAAATATTCACTTTTTTATTATCTTTTTTTGTCTAATACATGTTGTGAAACATGGTCCAATTAAAATGTTTTTTTTAAAGAATTAACTAATTCAAAATGTGTAAATAATGGTCTAATCAAAAACATTTAAATAATGGTATAAATTCAAATTATTTAACAGATGTTTTAATCAAAAACATTTAAAAAGAGTGCATGGTCTAATCCAACACATTTAAAGAAGGATATACGGTAATTCATAAACATTTAAGAAATGGTAAAATGCAAAACATATATATTTATCTACTTACCAGGACAAGCATATGATTGGGTTTCCACAAATGTAGATTTTTCTCCAGGTTTCAGCCAAATCTGTTTGGAGTTAAGGTTAATATGCAGGTACAGTTCAAAATATGTAAAATACTGTAGACCTTGAAACAATTAAAGGCTTAGAACCATTAAAAAAGATACAAACAAGTAGAAGAAACCCAGTGTATCATGTACTTTAATATTTACTTCAGACATTACATTTTTACTAACATATCTAGTACAAAAATGGCACTTTTCAGCCAAATAGTATTTTTTAAAAACCCAGCTAAGTAAAAAGAAAAAAGAAGTAACATATTATTACAACTTTTTTAACCATTAAATTAAATTAGAGTACATGTATTTACAAGTGTAAGTCCATAGCTCAAAAAGTAGGATGAGTTAATGACTTTGAGTTCATAAATTTTATACACTATTGTGTATCCACACATTTTCAAGATTAAAACAAAAGGATACGATAGGTATGCTGTCATATAGAATTTTAGGAAGTGATTCACAAATGACATTGAGCTCTGTAGACCATCGTGCCCCCTCCATGAACAGACCTTTAACATATGCACCATTGGCCTGAAATAAATGTTTTAAAATACAAAACAAAATATTCAAATCATGGATATAAAATATATTTTAATTTGTAACATTGCAAAATATTCATGTATATATTTTTACAGTGACTGGTTATGTGGTATGTGAATGCTGTACATCTATCGAAGAATAATGCTTTAGGACATTATTAAATAAATGGTAGATTTCAATTGTCATGCATATAGAGGATAAAGGCCCACCCCTGTTTCTTTCATTGGCCAAACACGAACGGTTTGGGGAGACAAGGACTGGGATGTGGAGGTGGACAGTGAAAGAAGTTGAAAGACAGGAGGAGTTGCCAGATTGGGAAGAAATGAGATGGAATTAAAAGGAGAGAAATGAAATGGGGTAGTGGGATAAACAAAAACAAAAGGAATTAAAAAAAAGAAGAAGCAAAAACAACATTGGTTTATAAGATCTCAAATCATTGAATAAATGGTGGGTGTACACCAAACATGAATATTTTCTCATATTATTATCATTACAAGTTGCCAATGGGATAATAAATGAGTATGTCTTGCTACCAGAATATCACAATGCCATGGGTGTAAACAGAGATCTATTTAACCAAACAAAACAAACACATACCGGTTTGGATGCCATGGAACCTTTCATATTTGTGATGACAAATTCAAATGCTAAATGATCAATTGGAATTTTAGCAAACCGAGCGTAGTTCTGAAGAACTCCAGTGAGGAAAGACTGTGTAAAGTAGAAGCCAGATATCCAGAATACGGTTGGAATTCCAAAGAAAATCCAGTCCTGCAGGGAAAAACAAAACAAAATGTCATCTATATCCAATACTGACATGTAATTACTTTAAAATGTTATATTAATTTTTAGAGAATTGAGACATATATGTAATATGGTAAAGTTAAAAAAAAACCCCAACTAAGACTATTTTGGAATAGCAGTTTTGAGTAAAATATAATGATGTTTTCACCAAGAAAATAAAAAGAAAACAATTCTGTCTGTGTGGAAAGTACAAATAAAATATACTTTGTTGCTAAGCCTGTAATAGGAAGACATTTTGCAGCAGTAGTATGTTTCTTTCTTCAGTTTTTGGACTAAACATTGCATTAACTGACCTCTAACTAGTCGTTAGAGGTCAATGAATGCACTGTCCTGGACATATAACCAGGATAGCTAAGGTGTGTATGTGCCAAGGACAGCATGCTTGAACCTTAACTGGATATAGGCACGAAATTAAAGTTCAAAAGAAATGAATGAAACTGCATTGACCAATGGTTAGACACTAATTAAACAATGTGCTGCATATACATGTATCACACTCAGTTCAGTATAAATTAATATCCCAGTGTAATTTTTGTGCTTCACAGTAGCACTGCAGGTACCGTATATGGGAGATAAGATGTAATCTGATGTTTAATTGCCCCAGTAGACCTGTTAGGTTTTTCCTCCATTTAAATTAGTGCCCTGTGACAGGTATGTTATAAGGCTGTGTTATGAACTATCCTGTTTATAAAGTGCTCATAAAAGATTCTTTGCAGTTATTCAGTATTGTTTTTGTTTTTTGTTTGTTTAACGACGCACTCAACACATTTTAATTACGGTTATATCGGCGTCGGACATATGGTTATGTCGAGAAAAAAACCCAGTGGTCAGCTGACGGGGATCGATCCTAGACTGACCGCACATCAGGCGGGCACTCTACCACTGGGCCATGCTGCCCGCTAGTTATTCAGTAAGAAGAAAGTACAGTAACACCTCTCAAAACCGGACCCTCTGTAAACCAGAATTCCCTCAAAACCAGACCCTCTGTAAACCAAAATTCCTCCAAAACCAGACATTTTCCACGATCCTTTTTTAAAAATCAGTACAGAAAATAACCTCACTAAACTGGACATTTTACTTGGCTTCGAGGGTGTCCGGTTTAGAGGGGTTTCACTGTATACGTTTGAGGGCAGACTATAAGAGCAGACTATAAGAGCAGACTATAAGCAAATATTTTTAGGAGGGTACAAAAGGCAAAAAAGTGGATGAACTCCTTAAAAAAATATGGCATTTATGAAATTTAAATCATAAACAAATTGTTTAAATCGAGGGAGCCCTTGAAATGTTTTGGGAGGAACTGGTACCCTCTGGATCCTTTCCTTGCATTTGACATCAGGTCAGGTCAGGTCAGAGAATTTAATTTGCACATTCAGAGCAAGCTGTTGTAGTGCACACCTGTCCTGGGCACAGGTGTCGGTTGCAGCCGACTCCTCCATCCAGGACAGGAAAGGGTGGGGTGGGTGAAGGGGGGATCGCCACTGGCAGGTGCAAGGGAGAACCTGCAGTCCAACCATGATCGGTAACAGGCGGAGATTTGACATCAAATATCAAAGTTTAAAAGGTGCTGAGTGTCGTCAAACAAATATTCCTTTGTTTCCTGTAGCTATATGTGCATACCTTGAAGAACTGCAGTCTGGCCAACAAGTCTGTGATGTAACTTCCTAAAGGCTTGAGAGATGGATATGACTTTGCTGCCCACATGGCCGGAACCTGAAACAAAACATTCCCTCAATTAATAACACGATTATCACTAGATATACTGAATAGCTAATGGTGTCATCCATACAGATTTAAAATTCTATAGTATATTCATTTCAGTGAGGGATTATTATAGCATACATTCTACCCACTATCACTACCCACAGCTTTGACACTGAACTCCAATTATCTGGGACTATTCCAAGATGCTATAACTTAAATTCAGAACTAAAATGACACATGACAAATATGCAATCCTACTTTTTAGAAATGGTATGTGGATTTATTTGTTAACTATAATACCATACTCAACAGATAAAGAATTAATCAATGTAACAGTTTTCTAATAAATTATCTTTAATTGTATGTAGACAGCTGTATTTTAACAGTGTCAATAATGCAACATATACATATGATGAGTGCCAGAGTTATAGCCCTGAGCCATATACACATTTGGGGCCCATTGTAAGTTTATGCCTGCGAATAGCAGTTATACTGATCATACGTTTACACGTGTTTGGCATCTATTAAATTTTCATGCAGAATATTACATCAGTGGGGAAGAGGGTGCATTTAAAGGAACAAAGAAAATTAAATAGGAGTACTTCAAATTACATTAGTTGTAAGTTGTGGTCGTCGTGGATTTACATTTACATGCAAAACCAGGCTTACAGTGTTTTGTGAAATTGGGCCCCAACCCCGGCAGTCTACAGTTTGTACCTTCCCAACCATCATGCTGTCGACTACATCCTCCAGCTCTGCTGACATCACGATTTGACCTTTGATGGCCTTCCCCGTGTCCTGCAGACTTTGGCGCACTGCTTCCGTGAGGCGGTTGAATCGAATCAGCTCCTGAATCAACACTGTGTTCATTGATTCTTCGTATTTCACGGGATAGCGTGCCTGAAACAAGACATACATATACATTGGGGACCAGCTCAGTAATGGAGCAGGCATCTGAGGTGCAATGTAATTTTCAGAGAATACTTCCATTTCTTGTTTTTTTCTTTTTTATTTCATCACAAAAATATACAATATAGAAACATTTTGTTTTTAAAATCTTGATTAGTGATATATCAGTTGAAAGTTGATTAACTCCTACTGTTTAATGTTTTAAAATTGTTTAGCAATATCTGAAACTTACATAGCTAGCTATTGGTGATGCGATATTGGATTTTGCTTTTACTGGTGTGTGCACGTATGTTTGTAGGAATATAAGCACTAGTTATTATTTTAAAGTATGATGCTTAATTCAACATTCCATATGCTATGTAAAAAATTAAATAAATAAATTTATAATATGATAGTGATAGTTGTTTTTCATTCTATTCTAATTTTATCTAGATAATTCTTAAATATTTTGATTAAAGGCAATTCTAAACAGGTGGTACATTTTGCCTTAACATATTGTCACTGTACACCACTGATCTGCCTTGAAAGGTGATTTTGTTGGTCTAACATTTTAAAACTGCTGTTGATAAAACTAAACTTTCAAATGCAATGTAAAAGTGCATGGTTATTAAAGGGACATACCCTAGTTTTTAAACACTAAGACATAGTTTTTGACTATTAGAGGCGTTTTTTGATAACTGAAATCATACTTTACTTAAATTTTATTGTTTAAAGTATCCATTTCCGTACATTCAAAGTGTTTTTGGTCATCCTGATGTTTTTTAATATCACAAAATGTATTTCTCATATGTTAAAAAAGGCATGTGCCTCTGAGAAGTAACAGTTATGTAGGGTATTTCACCATTTCAAAGTCAAAGACTCATGTTTCACTCAATTGTAACTTTATAAAAATGTGTTACAGGTTTGTAAATTAAATTAAACTTAATGTCAATTTTCATGAACTGAAACTAGGGTATGTCCCTTTAATCTTAAAGCAAAACACAATGTCTAATATTATAGCATCAACAGCCATGCCGATATATAAACTAGTTTGTTAGACTGACTGCTTGAATACGACATGACCAGGGTAGAAAATTAAAATGAAACCCATGATCGCCAGGAGGGCCCTTCTCAAATTCAACTAGCCCTCCAAATCAAGTGCACAGCAAAAATCAAAACTAGAAGTTTCTTTGTTGAATAACAACCATGTATAATAATAATGTATATAGTCCGTTTTCGTCAAAAGGAAAACAATGAATTTGCTTGTAATGAATAAAGTTAAAATTCATATTAAAAAAAATATTATTAAGTTTTAAACCCATACCAACCCAAATAACATTTTTGAAAAAAAGAAATCCATTATAAATAAAAATATTTCTTTACAAATTACCATTAAATGATACAAATTAAATATAAATTTTAAATACAGGTGTAAAGATAAATGCTAAAACAGTCAATTTATGCTCCTTCACTTGCATTGTTTTTGAAGTAATTGTTAATGCAGTACAAAGAGACTAAAGCCTTAAAAGGTAGAACTGTGTGTGTTTTAGTAAATTAGTTGGGAGTGGCAGTCCTCTTTATGGCAATGCAAGATGGATGAACTCTCCAGTAGAGGATTTCCCCAGGAGTGGATGTCTTCCTATAGACAAGGTACTAGATAAAGACTGAAGGAATCATTTACTATTTCACCAAATACCCATTCGACTCTGCACTGTGCAGATATATGGCCCTGATCTGATATTATGTTTTTGTGTTCAGATACCTTGGTTTTTCCATCAATTGCAATAAAACATATATTAGAAAAGAAGATTTAATATATTCAGTTTGATGGTAATTTGTAAAGAATTTTCTTTTTAATTTAATTTGAAGGTTCCCCCCTCCCCATGAAGTTTTATAAATATGTTTTATTATTACATACACTGACAAAAAAATAAGATTTTGTCCCAGAAAAAAATCCTAGTAAGCTAATTAAATATGATTAATTTGTACCATAGCATTTAATAATGTCAAAAAGTAGATCTACTAGATAATTATAGCCTATCCAGTCCATTACAATAAGCCAACAACTTTAACCCCCCCCCCACCCCTCCAAAAAACAACACCCCAAAACCCCCAACCTAAGTCAAGTGTCTTCAATATGTTTTGAGCTATATTTGTTTACAGCCCAGACCAAAATCGTAGAAGCTGAGACTTGAGTCTGGTCAGTCTAGCGCTGTCTAAATATAGAAGATGTTCTATAATATTGCCTCCTGTCAGATTTGTTGTTCGCACCAGCAGAGATGCAGCGTGTTTTGTCACATTGGTCATTCAATTTACTTTCAGTGCATCTAGCTTTTTTTAACTGGTAGTATCACACTTGCCAGACTCTAAAATCGATGGTCACCCAACGGACTACCTTTGTAAAATTCTTAGTCGCCCTTAGCCAAGAAAGGTCGACCCTGGGCGACCGGGTGACTGCTAATTTTCAACCCTGCATGACTGTTTTCCTCACCTGCACATCTTCAAGATTAAAATTGGCTGGAATCTTTGAAAGAATGTCATTGGCCAGTTGTTCAATTAATTCTTGTGATGATACGTCACTTCCTGAAGTCTAAAACATGAAAGCATTACTGTATAAATTAACATACTTGATGTGCTTTCTGTCTCTAGTTGTCTCTCACTGTCTCTCTCTCTCTCTCTCCCCCCCCTGCACTTCTTCTCTTATGTAAAATAATTATTACTTAAATTAATTTACAGGTGCTTCTCCCTCTCCCATCCCTCTCTGCTTCTGCAATCTTTCTCTTCCTTTCACCCCCCCACCCGCTGTCTCTCCCTCCTCTTCCCTCCCTCCCTCTCTCTCTTTGTCTCTTCCTGTGCATCTTCTCTTATATAAAAGCATTATTACTTAAATTAATTTACATGCTTCTACCTTCCCTCCCTCTCGCTCTCTCTCTCTCTCTCTCTCTCTCTTTCTCTCTCTCTCAAAATCCATCCCTCCATCCAAAATGTTGAAATAACAACATGTTAAGACACCAAATAGCTGTGTTTTCCAATATGCTGAGGTGTCATTAAACAAACATTTCTTTCCTTTATTTTACCATATAATATGGACACCTGATAATAGTAATGGTATTACATGACAACACACCTGTCTCGGTAGTGTTAACAGAATTCCCTCAAACATCTGCTGTGTTTCATGTTTGTCCTTTGAGATATCAGCGTTCTCATGTAATCCAAATACCTGTGGGAAAAACAAATATATAGAGGCTATTTCATGTTTTTTTATGAATACTATTTTTATGTCAACGAGTGGTGTGTAAAAACCATATTTTCATGAACTGCGAAGCAATGAGTGAAAATATGGTTTTCACACATCACGAGTTGACATAAAAATCATATTCGCAAAAACACGATGAAATGGTATCTTTATTATATACAGTGGACTCTGTCTAAACCGGATTCTGTGTAATCCGGATCTCTGTGTAAACCGGTC